>JABEEQ010001684.1:0-11104 GCA_014824365.1 Fusarium sp. NRRL 66894 | reverse complement strand
AAGGATATTATAATAAAGCTAATATATAAAATATTAAAAAGAACATTAAAAATAACTTTATATAAAATAATCCTAATAGTATAGGTAGGCCAGGTAGCTTTTTCTATAAATATTTCCTTATTAATAGCCTCAATCATGCCAGATCTATTCTACAAGAATAGAATATGCGATGAAGCATTAAGCTAATGCGGTCCTTTAACGAAAACGACAAGGTAGTTAATTATATCTGTTTGCATAACTTGATTAAGCTCTGGCGTTATTAAAGAACAGTACCATTCTCTGTTATCTAGTACCTTATAGCAGTAGTTACTATATTAATTAATTACTTCTCCTTCCCTTATTTCTAACCTAATTCTATTATAGTTTTTAAGGAATTTGCTAATAAGAGAAGGTTAATAAAGAAGAAGTATAATAAATAGTATTAGAGGGGCTAATACCTTAGCCAGTAAATATGCAGGAAAGGTACTAATATAACCTAGCTCTAAGATATATACTTAAAGTTTCTTAGCTTGTATTATTATATTTCTTACCTAACTTAGTAACTTTTTATTCTCTTTCTGAGTAAATAGAAAGTATATAATATATGCTATATTATAAAGATCTTACTATTTTTAAAATACTAAAGAGCAGGCCTAATTATAATACGTCCTAATTTCCTTCCATAGAACTCTTTATTAGGGAAGAATTCTCCTCCGGTACGCCCTTTGCACGGCTTAATCTCATCGCAAGCTCGGCTCTATGGGCACGACTTTGCAACTCATTAGGCCGTGATAGGGCGAGGTTTTCGCCGTCGCCGGTGCACTTGAACCTTAGCTATCTACGAGGTACTTTGCAACTAACCGGCCGGTGCTCGAAATTTTCTTCACTTAAACTTGCGGTAATACAGTGCATGAGAAATGCTAAAACCTCGACATATAGGTAGCCTTGGGTGAAAGGGTAGATACTGATGCCAGAGAATTTATGAAAGATCGCTCCCCAACAATGATAGCTCAGCCCTCGGGCAGGTGGTTCATGGCTAATAAGCTAAGGGTGTCGCTTGATAGATGTAGGGCGTGGGGCGTGGGGCGGCACAAGACTGGAGGAAATTAGAGTCTGCGGAGCGGGAGACGGAGTTGCCGACCAGGGCCGGAGCTGAAGCTGAGCAATGACTTCCGGCGGCTCACTCCCGCTCTGCAAGTGAGTCGGGGCTACACCATCCGTTTTCTCATGATCATCGCCACGATGGCTGCATCACCAACAGGGAGTCCGTGGTTTGATGCCTCTTTCGACCTTCTAGATGACGAGAACCCTGTCAAATTCTCTACAGCAAGTAGAGCCTTGTCACATTCAATTGCCAGACATATGACAGAGAGCTGATTTTGCATCTATTGCTCTGCTGGGCAATAAGGTGTCATCTTTCGATTCGGAGAGTCTTCAGTACCACAAATACCCCGCCGAATCAGTCTTTGGTCTGCCAGTCAAGGGATATGCGAGCACGATGGAAATGGTCATGGCACGGTGTTCCATTGGAACTGTGGCCACCTCGACCCAGAATAACCCTCTGGTCGAGATCGATGGTTTCGCTCCAGTGCAGAGAGTGCATTTGGTCGTTGATCACTGGAACTATGCGAACATAATCCTGATTTCGATCACTGTATTGCAGTTTGTT
Organism: Fusarium sp. NRRL 66894; assembly: GCA_014824365.1. NCBI lineage: Eukaryota > Fungi > Ascomycota > Sordariomycetes > Hypocreales > Nectriaceae > Fusarium > Fusarium sp. NRRL 66894. The sequence goes on along the minus strand of JABEEQ010001684.1, from coordinate 9,456 downwards.
TTGGGCATTGTGGCGGCGCATGTCGCACATCAAATCGTGATCCCAGCGGGAGGGTCCATGGCTGTAGCTCAGGTGCTCCAACCTATGACAAAGCGGATAAAAGACATGAATAGTAAAGAGTGTAGGCACCCAGGCTTTCCCCTCAAAAGTCGTTGGATCTATAGGTGCGTCAAGGTTTCGGAGGAGAGAGAGTATGATCTCTTCATGGAAGAGCAAGGAAATGAACAAGGTAGGGCGGGAAGGTATTCGGAAAGTATTAAGCTGTTATAGCGATGGGATGTTGGGTAAGACAGTTTCTTGTGATATGTGAGTGATGGCTTTATGAAAGCATGACATGGCATTCAGTTTTTTATCTTCAGCACGATACGGGCCACCTCTAAGGGATGTTTAACGGCACTTGTATCAAGGATACCAAAGTCAATTATTATTGACGTTTGGAAGATATAAAGGGTGAAAGAATCGGTTTCATGTTTACCCATTGATAGTGGCTTTGCTCAGTTCTCACGGACCAACCTTCCTCCTAAACTATAAACTTATGGTTATATCTCTCCTTGCTTTGTTTACTTATATTTCTCCGTCTAGTATGCGAATTATGGCGACTCAAAATCCATCGTATGAACTCGCCCGGTTGCGGTCGAAGTTCGCATCGAGAAGTATAACCAGTTTCTGAAGAAGTAATTTAGAAGAGTTTCTTTTCTTTTTTAAGCCCTCTTCGCTATCCCGCGTGCATCATTATGGCCAATGGCTCAGTACTTGGGAATAACCTTCTGATCTCCAAGTATCTTGAAGATGCTTTCGAGGTTTTCCCAGGTATCAAGATATCCTGTCCAGCCTAGCTTTCGCGACTTTGACATGCTGAGGATGTTGTTATAATCTCGACCCCATGCGAATCCGGCAAACGCCCAAGAGGCTTTGCTGAGCGCTTCAGGGTCAAGTCTTTCGCGATCGGCCACGCGCTTCCACGCATCCTTCACTTCTTGGGTCTGCGACCACTTAACCAAATCCACCCGTTGACGAATATAGCTCTGAGGGGTATGACCCTTAAGTCCGATGTCCTTGGCTACAACTGACATCGGAGGCTCCGATACAAGAGCTTTCTCTGAAGCTAGGGGCGCCTCGCGCGAAAACTGGTCGGCAGGGACTTTCAGCCCAAAGAACTTAGCAACTCGAGGCCACAAGTTCATCCATGACTCAGCGTCGCCGTTGGCGACATTGAAGCCCTCGTTGGCGGCGCGGGGCTCAAGTGCCATCCATCGAAGGAATTGAGCATGTAAAGCCGCATCGGTAAAGCAAGTGACGTTGTTATAGAATACCTCAGATCCAGGGAACACCAACTCGTCTCCAAGTTCTTTCGATACCACGGCGTAGATCGCAGTCGCGCTAGCGAGGTTCATAAAATTTCCTTGCGCAAATCCGAAGACTTCGCTGGCAAACGCGACATTCCATTCAACACAGTTCCTCTTACAGAAATCATATAGGATGTCCTGCTGGCGGTAGTAGAAGTTGGGGGGATATGGCGGCTCGGGCATTCTGGAAACGAATGAGCATTGCACCTTCTGACTTGTCAAGGACTCTTAAGACCCACCGCGGATCAGTTTCTTGCATTGGAATCTTGACTCGGCCGAGATGAACACCGTAGTTCTTTGCTCCAGTGACAAGAACAAATCGCTTGATCTTTGAAGCAGCACCAGTCAATTCAAGGGCCTTGCAGAACGCAGATAGCATGTCCCCTGCATGCGTTATTAGACACCTGAACATTCTAATGCAATTCGACAATAGTACCATTAACACGCGTATTCTCTTCATCCGTATCCTTCTGCAAGTATGCGGCGAAGAAGACGTAGTCAGCCTCGACATTTTTCAAGTCATCGCACATGCTCTCGGCTGTGGCAGTCAGATCGAGGTGCGTATGCTTGACTCGAGGGCCGAAATCATCCTTCTTGGAGCGAGACATTGTGTAGATTGTGCTCCATTCTTCCGGCCTGCTGCATAGTTCCTTGACAATCTCTCGGCCAAGGATGCCTTATGTCCAATTGTGTCAGTGTCAGTTACCTGTCGCATGGGTGGGCAGTGAGAACGAAGCGCAACATACCGGTGGCACCAGTGACAATTGCTGATGACATGGTGGTAATAGTTGATGGTGAGCTTTGAGACGATGTTCTGATGTTTAGTTTTGATTGTAACTGGAAACTCTCGAGGCTGTGTACTCTTTATACGGGATCTTTTGCAGTTGAAGCTTACAAATTTACAGGTGAGAATAAGGCCTACTCCGGTAGCGGTGGACATAGGTACGTACCTTGAAGGGAAAGTTTGGTCGTGACGCAATAGTACAGGTGGAGTCCAAATTATGCCGAACATCCTTGCCATTTATTTTGCTGACGAAGTAATGAATGTATTTTGGAAGACATCTATCCCGCAAGGTGTGCCGCATATGCCGCGACCAGTCTATGACAGAGCCGCAGCGACTTGACGTAGAAATGACGGGGTTGAGCTGCCCAGCTTAGTAATGATGTGCATGCAAACTTCGATTCAACTATGTTCTACAAGAATTTCGGCCCTTCTTTGCCCTTGGGTGACAATTAGCATCATGTGTGGCGATGGACGTTAAAAACCTACAATCCGCTATAAAACCTAGGCAGCTCAAGTGCTAACGTTACAACTTGGTAGCCGGCAAGGGATCTTATTAATTAATTGTCCTGTGAAGTCGGAGTTTTACATAATTTACCAACTGGAGAAGACGTGGTACGAGTCACTTATGGATAGCCAGGCGCAGTTATCTCTGTCATGGATCGCCTATGTAGGTGCAACTGACCATGCGATATTTACCTCAGTCCCTGACGCGGAAGATACTCCAGTCCGCTCCCATCAGGCAGACAGCTATTGGGGAACGCCATGTTCTCACACGGTGTGATGCGCCATGACAAGCCTCTTCGTCATGTTGGTGATGCCCGCAAAGACTCTTGTTCTGTGGGTATCTGTAAGACAACTAAACTGTCGATTATAAATCATCGAATTTGAAGTCTTCCATCTTTTTACAGGTAGAAAGCCGCGCCACAGAGACACAGCACCCCTTACTACCATACTTGTTCTGAGATATAAGTTGAGACTTGCGACGTCCCAGTTGCTGACCTCAATCCCATATAGAGCATAATCTTCATTGACCAAGAAGCCAAAGCTCAGAATGAGGTGAATAACGGTCCCTTACGCTTGCTAGACATTTCTGACCACAAGGATGACAGTAGCAACATTGAACAGTTCAAGAAGTTGGGGGAATCTGCCTCTCCAGTTGAGACAGCTGCCCTCGACTTGTTTTTCGATCAGTTACCCCCTATCCCGCTATCACATTTGGTCGGTAGTTGGAATGGAGGGTTCTTCGACACAGGCCACCCGAACGGAGACTTCATGAAAGACATTTCCTGGATTGGCAAAGACTTCTTCTCCGTCGATCACGTCGATCCTGTGATCGTGGAACGTGGCGGCAAGAGACAGAGCTGGGGAAAATGGGGCCTTGCGAGCGTACGTGCAGCTTACTTCTCAATGCTTCACCCATACTGACTTCAATGCAGTTGAAAGAAATCGTCTTCCGAGGCCAAGTGACCTCTGCCATGGTATATGACGATCAACCAGTGATCGATTACTTTCGATTTGTGGACGATAAAACCGTGGCCGGGATCATGGAGGGCAAAAAACTGGACGGGCCGTTCTACTTCTACCTCACCCGGCCTTGAACATGGTCGATCACTGGAGGTATTTAGGGCCTGTTTGTAGTTCGCTGTGGAAACACAAGTTTTGCTAAGAGATCAATGAATAAGATTAGTGAACATGATCTTTACTTGTTTTGCTGAGATCGAATAAAACACGGTTGAAGAAAGCCCATGCGTACTGTAGCCACATGGTTGAGATAAGCCGCTCCGGTCTAGTCCCGAGGAAGGTTATTTTCGCGCCCTGCGCCTTACGCCCTACGCCTCCCTTCTTAAGTTCTTATGACTGACCATGGCAGAATCATGCCAATTCACAGAAGACGTAATAGTAACATCAATAATTAAGTCCTCAGAGGAACTGGTCTGGTCGGGTTCTAGATTGTTTTGGATGTACAATGCATTTCAGGAGCCGTAGAGAATTTCATGACTGGAGGTAGTTGCAAACTTACAATGCTGCAACCCAGGTTTCTACAATAAGTCACACTGTATGTAAGGCCAGGGCTGAACAGGGAAAATCTTTATTTCAGTTTAAGATTGATACGTCTGATCCGAGTGTCAAGAGGTAAGAAACCACGTCTTATAGCTCTCGGTCTCGGCGAAAATGGGAGCAATATGTGGAGCGAAGTCCGCCCTAAACTTGACAACCAGGGCGTGGTAAAAATTGATAACTCGATTTTCATCAAAGAACGTAGTAGAGACATGTAATAAAGGGGCTTGATCTTTTCAGACTTAGAGCACTCGAGATTCTCATGATGGGATATATACGAGGCTTACCACATATGCTTCATTACCTCAAACCGTTGGCAGCCATTTGGAAGAGAACCATGACAGTCCAAGCCGTCCTAGCCGTTCGACCTCGCGTGCATGTCTTAGGGCTAGGGAGCATAGGCACGTTTGCTGCCCACTCATTGGCAGAGGTGCCACCCCCTTTGACCCCATCAGTCACGTTGTTATTGCATCGAGCGTCTTTGGTCAAGGATTTCGTCCGGAACAGCTCCCAAATAACCTTGACTACTCGAGAGGGTGCAACGGTAAATAATGGCAACTACAGATTGGAAGTACTAGAAAATGGTGAATGGCATCAAGTTCTTTCTACATCACGGGAACCGATGCAGTCGAACACCACCGTCCAGAACGATATTATCGACCACCTCATCGTTTCAGTCAAGGCACCCCAAACGGCATCAGCATTGGAACCACTCAAACATAGACTGAAAGCTTCGTCAAACATACTGTTCTTGCAAAATGGATCGGGCATGATTGAGCAGGTCAATGAGCGGGTCTTCACAGAGAAAGGACCCGACCAAACTATATCACAGGAGTCACCTCACACGGCGTCACACTCAACGCTCCATTCAACATTACGCACACTGGATTTGCTGCTACGTCCTTAGGCATGGTCCCTCGAACTTCAGAAACTAATGGCCACTCACTGGGAACACCTTTGTCATCCTACCTTCTGGAAGCCCTTCCTCTTGTACCAAGAGTCAACGCCACAGAATACAACTTCCTCGATGTTTTCCAGATTCAACTGGAAAAGCTAGCAGTCAACGCATTTTGTAACCCTCTTTGTGCGTTGAGCGATGCAAAGAATGGGTACTTATTTAGCATCCCAGAGACGCGTCGTGCTCTGTTATCCGAAATTTCTCGAGTCATCCATGCCCTTCCGGAGTTGCATGAAGCACCCAGACTTTTAGAGCGGTTCTCCGCGGAAAGACTGGAGATAACTGTGAATGCATCATTCAGAAAACAGCTGAAACAACATGCTCTATGGTTGTGGATTTGAGAAAGGGGCAGAAGACGGAGATTCAGTTTATCAATGGGTATTGGTGTCGAAGAGGGAGGGAGGTTGGGGTGCCGACGCCTATCAACGACGACCTAGTGCGGCAGATTCTCGAGCGACAGGGAGACAAGAAGCTGATTTGCGAGTATCAGTAGAGCAACCGAAGCGCAAATATCAACAATTGAAGATACAGCAACACTGAACATTTTGGAATACAGAGATTGGCTAGATACGATACAGAAAGCGCTGTTTCAGCTATCTACTTACATAGACAAACTAGAAAGCACTATGAAGGATATTTATCAGCAGTACTGGACAAGCTCATGAGAGAATGATTGCCTGTTTTTGTAGAACATGATGTATACATGGTTGTTAAGGGTATCAGAATCAAAGATCAATTCTTAGAAACATGACTTGCAGCACCTGAATATGACTACTATAGTCTTCCTGTACACTGCGACTGTCCCACTACCATGTGTACCTATACTCTGGGTTATTTTCTCCAAGCTCGGCAATTTCTTCTTTAGGCATACCCTACTCAAGTATGTTGACCGGAAATGCGCCGCATTTCCATCTAGACTCGGAAACCAGGAACATGAAACGCGCCGCGCTTCTTCCACGAAGGCCCGTGCCAACCATGTGAAAGTCTGCGCTCATGGATGCTGTAGCGCGAACTAATTTAAGTTGTGTCGATTGGGAGAATGGGAGTAGTAATTGAGTTCTCTCTTTCTTCCTTGGCTAAAAGGAGCTTCGCAGAGAGTATTCTATTCTCTTAGTGTCTTTGTAGTTTTATTAATATGATATACTTTGCAGCGCGTACGGAGGCTATTATTATATTACGGCTAAGTTAGCTTTAAAAGCTTAAGAATCTCGGCTTATATTATAATTTACCTAAGCCAGCAATAATTTATATTAAATGTGGCTTTGCTATTAACCTAATGCGCATATTATATTACCTAGGCGATAAGCATTATATACCTATATCTACCTACTATAGCCTAAAGCCTCTAATTTATTCCTTAAATCTTTTAAACCTAGAGATACTTCTACCTCGACTAAACAGCTTGCTGCCTTATATAAAACTTACCTTATATAAGGGCTTAGCCTATAAGCATTATAGTCTTTGATTTATCGGCAAGAAAGTCCTACTAACCTATATAAAGACTAAGTACACTAAGGAGCTTAAGCTTACAGCTTAATAGCAGACTTAACACTGGCTATATATTTATATCTAGTAGGGTTTGTCGTTTTAGAGCTGGTTATTAAATAATATCCAAAGGCCATAGCTTATTATTATTAATAATAACCCTAGCCGTAGCTCTCTATCTTGCAGTACTTTCCTGCAAGCTAGTTCCGGCGCTATTAAGCACCTTATCTAAAAAGCTCTTTGCTAATAAGCGTGTAAGGTTAGGGGATATTTAGGGAGGCCATGCAAGACTATATAATAGTGTAGTACTAGCGTCTTTCGCCTTATAGACAAACTAGATATGGCATATAGGCTAGGAAATAATATTCACAGATATGCGTCGTAATATCCTTATAATACTTATAGAGTTGCCTAATTACAAGACTGACCGGCCTATGCATAGAAGGAGAAGTAATTTACAGCCTAGCGCGAGATAAATAAAGGTTAGCATTAATAATGGCAGCGCTAAATCGCCTCCTCTACTAATATAGCTAGCGTAATAGTCTGGAGAACTGATATGTTCTTAAGAAGGTAGCTTTATAGCAGGTTCCCAGACCATCTTTATAAGGCGCCTTTCAAGCCGGTGGCAAAGTTATTTTTAGAGAAGCTCTACCGGAAGGAACTAAAGCGCTTTATCTGCTTCTGGCTTTAACTATCCTGACTATTGCCAATAACTATGCAGGCAATTATAAGGCAAGGGTTAAGTAAATACTAGTTTAGAGCTTTATGTAAGCTCTGGGTAGATGGTATCTGGTAGCCTGAGGGGCCTGTTGATGCGGACTATGCTGATGACCGCGATAGAGGGCAGAGTGTAGACGAAAATACGAGTGGCGATAATCATGATGATAATGATAATAAAGAGGAGGAGGAGGATGAGTTTGAAGAGGATGATAAAGGTAAGGGCGAAGGTGAATATGAAGACGGTGAGGAACAGGATAAAACAGAATATGGTAATTAGAGTAGTACGGCTATAGAAGCAGGTAATCTGTCTGACGCCAAGTCGGCTTCTACTTGGTCTTTAAATAACCAGGAGCACCACTCCTAAGACCCTGTGGCCGATATTTTATTGCACTTTTGTTAATTTGCCGTTAATGAGGACTTTAAGGGAGGGATTACGAGCTTGACGATGCTGGTGTACTTCAGTGCTATATGCGGGCTGTCGACCCCTGACGGCAACGAATGCCTCCAGCCTCACCGGTTCACCTCTATCCTGGCGAAGCTTATATACTATTTACGGCTAATTTTTCATAAGGCAGTGCTGCCACGTTTCTCGTGTAGCTACGGTGGCATTATGCGTCGGCTGTGTCACGTGCTATTACGAAGGCTCAATGCGGCCCCCCGCGAATGTATATATGATAGCACTTTATCCCCTATGGGCGAGTTCCTAAGTCTCCTGTCGTATGGCAACGCTCTTCGGCGGTCTTAAGGATCGGCCTTTTGCTTTCATTAGAGCGATGTTGGCGAGGTGCTCTCCGGGATGGCAATCAACAACTTTCGATGGTAGACTTCCGTGGCCTAGCAAGAGTTTAAAGCTGCTCTGACCAACTCCTTCGACAGTCCAAAGGCCATGTCCGTTTTCCTCAAGTTGGTCAACATTGCCAATATTCACTTGAGAGGCAACAAGGAGCCTGATCTCGTGGCTCTCGAGTCTATCGCCGCTGGATTACAAAGGTGGTTAGTATCTTTGGTCTTGATTCCGATGCTTCACCTCCGTATAACGGTCTTGGCTAGGCTACTGTTATTGCTTCGGATATTAAGCCTAAGATGGCCATGCAGCCCTACCCAGATGCGTTTATCAAGGTTAAGTCGGACGTTGCTAGCCTTTCTCTGGAGAGCAGAGGGATCTCTTCGTTGCATGAGCAGGCCCCTGCAGTTGAGTTTGGGTCGATTACATCAGGTGGCTTACGCGACCCTGAGTAACTGGCATTTCCCTACCTTCGTGCGGTGTCCAAACTTTCAGACGAGCTGCGCCGTATCCAGTGTTGCTAATAATATAAACAATATGGTATTACCAATACGGATCCCTTCGCAATATTATTATATTGCCAAGGGGTGCATATTATATTACCCAATATGATCATAACTCATTGTATTAATTTCCAACAACTCAATATATTGGCAGTGTGACAGTACACCCAATATATTCCACGGGACCCCATCACTCTACCGGTACTGCTTCTGCACAAATCTGGTCACCCTGAAAATCTCGTATCCCAAACCATGACTTCAGGCACTCTAATGCTTTAATTACATCACTCCTAAGTCGATTTCGGCGGTCTATAATTATTATCTTTGCACCAGAGAAGAGTCCTTTAGGCTCTGCAGATATTACAGGAATTAATAGTATATCCATAGCTATCTTATTAGGCTTAGGTAGGTTTTCTGCTGCATCTCTTCTAGCCACTATGCAAGGGCGCTTATAAGGCTATAAACCTGTTTAGAATTGCAATATCGCTCGAATTTGTCTATGGCGAGCAACGGCTGCAGATGCTTGTTCCTCTAATTTAAGAACTTGTTCGTGGTTATTGATAGGACCTCGCAGAGAGGAAGCGGTGATTCTACAGGTTTATATTCGTTTGTCGCAGGCCAGGCATGGTCTCAGCAAGCCTCAGGAACAACAGCCGTTAGTAATCAAGCTAGGTGATTTAAAGTAAAACCTGTGGGATGGAATACCTTACACAGAAGATAGAACTAATCAACTTACTACTGCTGCTTATTATAAATGAGCTGACCTTCAATCTATTTTAATTACATCCAGTGCGACATCGTTCCACAGCGTCTCAATC
>JABEEQ010001683.1:0-52326 GCA_014824365.1 Fusarium sp. NRRL 66894 | reverse complement strand
TCTAGCTATATGCTTTAAGTAACTCTGCGGGATGGAATACCCCGCACAAGAGATAACTTAAGACATCAATCAACACATTTGCTGCTGCTCATGATATTCACTCTAACCCTTTAAGCACGCTCAGTGCGACACCTATGATAAGCTTCTACAAACTAAAGAAAATAAGTGGCAAAAAACATACAACAGCGGGGATTCGCTGGTCGTCACCGACCCAACTACTAATCCGCCCCTTACAGGCTTGACTATGGGAGAGCGGACGGGATCCCGTATTTTCCTGCAGGTATGGTCGTATGTGCTGAGACAAGCCGAAGATTACGAATATCAAGGGAACGTGGTTGAAATTCACCATTCGACGGTTTTAGATGTTGGAACAGCGAACCCTTCAAAATATTACCTTGGCTCCGCCTGATCATGAAACACTTTTGAAGAAACCCACATTGCGCTCGCCATCCACATCAGTACCACTTTACCGCGTAGCAAAGGAGCCGCCCAATACTCAGCATCAAAAGACCGCCAGCAGCAGACTACCAATCTGTTGAATGCCAGTTACGTGTCTATGGCTCAGGCCAACCATTAAGATGCCGCTCGCTACTCGGCTAACTGCAGACTATCCATGAAGAAATGACCGGCATAGTGTCAGGTGCCAAGACCAAGCTTTGAAGGAGTTCCAAACCGTTATGATATTTCAGTCGTGTATTTTCAGCCACAGTCTCAGGAATGCCAAGGACAAGATCCTCGAGATCAACTTTGAGGTATTGGATCCTCGTCACTACCTGAGCCCTGTCGAAGAGCGGGCCACCCCGTGCTCGACAATATCGCTAAAAACTGATGTTAGACAGTAAGTACCAAAGCCAGACTTTCTACAAGCCAAGACGGCCAAGGCTCGGTGCCTGAATTAGAAGTCAAGGTGACCGAATCCTTGACATTCTCATCGGGAGGCTAAGAATAGCATTCAGAATGGGCCTTGTAACACTGAATGAGTATGGCAACTTTTGGTCAATCCTCGGATCCACTGATGATGGCCTCGCACTGTCACTGTCAATGATAAACTCCACTGAATTATCACACTCACGGAACAACAATCAACTGTGGCCCACATAAAAATCGTCTTGCTAATCTACAGTAGCAGCTTCACTCTTGTTATTCCTTCTCTTTCGTTTTGCATCCAAGCCCAAATCCTCTTCTCTTCCTTTCATCAACCTCAACATCCCCCACTCCCAATCTGAACAGTAAACAGCGTTGGATATCATCTACCTCACCCTTACTCTATTCTCCAAGCGACATACAAACCATCTCTTTAGTCTGGAGAAATAAGCGGAATGATTACTGACTCTGTCAATGAGGCTGACGTTCCGAAGGATCATCCAATTCCCAGCGACGCGACTGCCTCCCGACTCGCCAAGAAGACCTCAACGGCCAAGAAAGTTGGCAACCCTACCCCCAATCGGACCAACAGCACTAACAGGCAGTCCGTGGCTCGCTGTGATACTACATGAAGCAATGCGCGTCAAGGCGCGAGATGTGGCTAGTTAAACGCGCGACGCGATATGAGAACCCCCACGTTATTACAGAGGTCCCAAGCAGGGGCTTTCAAACGTTACAAAACCGATATGATGAACGTTGAACTTGACAGTTTCAAAACTGCGTATTTCTGATTTAACGTTGGCTGTCTTGTAATAGTCCGTTTTGACTGATGGTGTCTGTTTACTTTATTTTGCCGAGATTCCACGCCGTCCATATTTTGAAGTGCGCGTAACTGCATAACGGTAGTTACTCGGAGTAGACAAATATCTTGCTATTCCAGATACGCATTACGGCTCGCCATCGCTATGGCCTCATGTTACTCCTAGTTAATTAATGACTCTCTAGGCTAATAAGTCAGCAACGATGTTACAGATTGGATCTCTAATACCGTCTCAGGCTAGACTAAATAGCATTTCAAAGCGCGCTGTAATACTTATACTATGAATTATCCTATAAAATACTTCAAAAAATGTAAAACGGATAGACAATTAGGAAGACAGTAACAGCCTTTGTCTACTCGCTGCCAAAAACCCCAAAGCATCGGATGCTGTCGCTTCTGCCACTAGGATAGTTAAGTTATTTTATAGTCTGTTCATTTTCTCTTGGTGCAGCGCCACGGCCCCTGATTGACCTTTATCTAGCCACTCTTGCTACCTAGCCGCTACCCTAGATTTCTACTCTTCATAGCTTAATATTAAACTGCATAATTCATTGAAAATGTTATTCCTCTTCGCTTTCTGTCTCAGGTGTTGTGTAATCCGCCGGCCTAAGCTCTCTCAGTGATAAGGGGAAGGATAACCACTCTTTTATATAGTTACGGTAGTATCGACGCGGGAGTTCAATGCCAGCCTGTTTCAAAGTATAAAGCCCCAGCCTTTCGTTAGCAAGCTCAAGTAGCATAGCCTCATAATTAACTTTTTCCGCTTTTAGATCTTTGGTAAACTCCTCAACGACGTCACGGTCGGTTCGAACGTCGCCAGACCCTCGAAGTTGCTGTGAAAGGCTTGTGAAGCCCGTGACGCAGGCATCGGTAATATTCTCGATACTGGTAGAGAAGCTGAATGACTTCTCTGGAATGCGATGACACGTCACTTCGTCCCATTTGTCTACATAGCCCACTCGGCTTCTGGAGCTTATAACAAATCGCATCCTGACCAGGGGGTTGCCGAGTGTTTCTCGAAGATCCCCAGCCTCCGAAGTAATCCCAGTGGGATCTTGGGTAGCTACTGATAGCAGATACAATAGTAAGAACTGTAGGGTTGCTTCGCATATAACCCAAAGGGTGCCGGCGAGTTCCTGAAAGGAATCTGCGTTACGGAACTCCGGCAACGGAACAACCATTAAGCTGTCACTTTCGCTAAAGATACCAAGCATGACAACCCTGGCACTAAGATCCGGGCAAGTCCTTGCCATTCTCATTGCTATTTCCAGAGCTCCACACGACTGAACATCGCTCAATGGAAAATACGGATTGATGGAATGGCCGATGAGGTAGGAACGTTGAGCCATAAGTAGCATAAGAAGATTGCTAAATGCTGTGTCCTTTATTACGAAGGGTGTATAGCCATTAAATCTCACGGGGCTTATACCATCAGCGTGTATCTGAGGTGTACCCTTCACGCAGCAGATTGGTCGCCAAGTCGTTTGAGTTATCTTGTCTGATATTTGATATGACGAAGTCATCGAACTGGGGATACTCCATCAAGTAACTCAGAAACAGGCATTGAGGTCCCCACGGAAGCCGATCGGTTTTGAAGCACTGTTCGTTATAAAGGGGCTGCAAGATGTCAAGTAAATGGACAGCCACATCGAGACCCTTATTCTCCCAACATTCTGATAGTCTGGCAATCTCGTTAACGAGAGCAGAGAGGTGTGCTTTCAAATCCCATTTGGCATTGCAGGCGACAAGAACGCAAAAGAAGCCTTTGAGAAGCCGGGTACGTATAGACGCCTCGGATAACGATCCGTATTGTAGGATTCGCCGGCCAATCTCCGTGCCTTTCAAGAAGTCGTGGGCTGTGTGATGTATGAACACTACACGACCAAAAGCCGTGACAGCGGTATTATGCGTGTCTTCGGAGGCGTGCTTCAAGTTCATGAAATTCATCTTCATAGCCCAAAGGCTTTGCCACTCAACCTGCAACAGCCCTGCACTCCTAGTGTGCACAGAGTCTTTCGCCTCATCACATAGTCGTTGCATTTCTGAGGGTTCGATAGTCTTTGGATCCCCGAGAAGGGTTTCTTGCATCCTGACATTCTCAGCGTATGCAACTTGAAGCAGTGTTGGCCCTTTGAAGGGGCTCTCTTTCCACAGCTTGCCGTGGTCTTGAAAGTGGCCCGATAGGCTCGAATCGAGCATAGCATAGTGAAAGTGCCTTGCCGCTGTTTCTTTGTACACAGCGTTGTCTCCGTTCAGCCTTTCCCACATGTTGGCGTATAGGTTCTCAAGCTTTCTAGGAAGTTTATGAAGCCGAGGTAGAAGTAAAGCATCGGAATCTTCGCTTTCAATACCGGTGATGAGACTCCGAGTTGCAAGATGAAGCCAAAGGAACACGCCTTGCGCTTTGTCCATAAGCTGCTCGCCTAGTCGCCAGTATGTGTCTTCTGAGATGTTGCCGCGTTCTAGAAGAGGACTGAGTTTCTTGCGTATAAAAGCACGCATGTCGGGCTTTGTCAAGTCCTCTAATAAGATTCCGGGTGCACAAAATCTACCCTCGAGCCATCGCACTATTCTCTTTTCCGGTCGAGTAGAGACACAGAGCTTGGGCTTGGGGAAACTGAGGATCTTCTCGATTGACTCTATGAGAGCGCAAAAGCCGTCTTTGTCACAGATCTCATCAAGACCATCAATACAGGTACACATGTGTCGAGTATCAAGTTCAGTAGCATGCTTGGAAGAACGTTCTAGATCTTTGATAGACCAGTCATGGTAGTTGGTATATGTTGATAGACGGCTAGAACCTTCCAGTATATCTTGAATCAGTTCCTGCTTACTTTGTAACCTTTGGAAGAGCAAGGTGCATAAAAGTCCTTTGTTAGTATTCTGTTCTGGAGATCCGATTTTCCAGAAGAAATGTGAGGTTATGATAGGGTCTGGTTGCCATTGCTGTAGTAGCCTTCGAGTTCGGTTGTTGTCAACAAGAAACTTAACCAGGGTACTCTTTCCAGACCCTGGCTTACCAACAATGTAGAATAGTGTATCCTCTGATTGTAACCACTTCATAAATGAAGCCCAACAGCGATCAATATCGCGTGTGAGATCCACTAGGCCATGGCAGCGAGTGATCTTGGCATCGATCATCTCTACATCGCTATCGATGGTGCCAATAGATTCAGTGTCAGAGCAACTATCGGCAGGTTCCGGGTTCTGATAAGACATGAAAACGCGGTTGAAAGTCGCATCTCTTGAGTCCATGACATCGTTATACCGTTGGTTCATGTTGGGAAACTTGAGACTCTTCAGAAAGGTATTCCATCGAGCTTTGGTTTCTGCAGCTGTTTCGATCGCTTGCAGCTGAGTTGTAGTATGTGTGTTAACAGCGTCTTCGATTCTTCGCGATTCATGAACAATGACTTGATGCATCAGCGCATGTTGGTCTTTGATAAGATCCTGTGTTGTTGTTTGGCCCTGGGCAAGTTCTGTGATAAGATTCCTTACGTCGGCTGTAACGTGAGGGAATCCTTCTTCCTGCTGCAGATTTATAGCATCTGTCCTTGAACTATGACAGTTAACGTTAACTTAGTATAGAAATAGTAATAATATATAACATACTTACCACAAATGAGAAATCATCTCAATTTCTAGTATCCGTTTATACATAGACAGCGAGGTCTCCAGGCATTTGATCTTCTCCTGATGATTTGATTCTTCAAGTCTAGCGCGGATTGTCCTAAGGATCTTGCCTTGAGCCTGGATACTTCGTATGAGCTCCACTTCATCCTTCAGCGCTTTAGCGGCATCTTTGCAATCTTTAGCGGTGTCTTGAAGCTTCTGATTGCTAAAGTTCGAATTGACGAGAGTCATAGTTTGGTAACGAGTCTGGATTCGATCGGCAGCATCTGACATCTGCTGGGCGTAGTGTTCAAGTTCATCTTCAGATGTAAAATCCTTTTTGCGGATTTTCTTGCAAACGACACAATTTGCAATACAGCGCTGGCCACGCCGAGCGCGTCAAATCCAGTCGCCATAGTGTTGTTGAGCCCGTGATATCTAATACTAGTTCATCAAGTGAGGGGTAACGAAGAAAGTCTGTTAGGCGGTGTTGGGCTGACTAACGGACTTGTCATGAGAGATAAGTGGCTTGGGATGTGAGACTGTCAGGGTTACCCCGGCATGGGAAGAACGGAATATCAGACCACTTTTGTCCAATACTAAACCGCTCAGTCTATATATGAGATACTGTTGGTCTAAAGGCGTTGTAAGCTGGGATAATACCCAACTTATCTAACAAGACAGGTCGTTTAAGATATTAGAAAAGATTGTAAGTGCATGTTAATTAAAATAGCACGTTTAAAAACAAACCTCGCGATAAATACTAGAGTTTGTCCTGGCATTTTATTGCACATACTTGATTGGCGTAACTTTCGTAAGTTGTGAATATCTTGTAGGGACATGCACATAAGTGCTAAGAGTGCTTAGACTATAGCTTGAAGAACAAGCATAATAATCTCGAGCTTTTCTTAACGTAATACTGCACCTCTATTTACCTTGTTCCGGGGAATTATTCTGCTGCAGTTCTGTTAACTTTCCAGCTTTAAATTTTGATAGCTGAGGTACCAACTTCAGATCAAGCGTGCCCCCAATGATCTATCCACGATAAACAACAACGCTGGAACGATTTCATCTTGTGAAAACCAAGTCTTGAGAATGCATTATATTGGCAAAAATGATTTTGCTGTCTGATATTGGAAGTGATGTGGTTCCAGGTAACGGCGTTGTCAACGTTTACTTGAAGATCAAGTCAAATGGATTAATTGTCCGGCGAGTTGATGGCATGATGCCAGCCCGAATTTGCAGATGTTATGTTATGTCAATATCTCAACCTCGCAGCTTTAGCATCACTTCATCTCGCTCGCCCGCCTGTCCCTGTACAGCGCTCCTCTTACCCATATCTTGTTTTTCTGTTTCCCTACAGCGCGCAACTCTGCGCCCGCCGTGCGAGTCATTCAGCGTATTTCCACCACTGTTCCCTAACAACAACGATGCGAGCGTCACTAGGTATACGAAAGCTTGACAGCTAATCGAAGCAAGGGCGCTGATGGAACTACACGAAAAGAGGCTGACATTGATGAGGAAGAGCTTCCTTTGTTTTTGAAAGAATCATCCATCACAACTCATGGAAATTCTTGTTACTATTGCTCATGACCTGCTGTCCATGGAGAACTCTGGGCATCCTCGACCTCCACAAGGTGCCTCTCACAGCTGTGACCCTATATAAGATCAGGCCAGTGGCTGTTCTGCTGAAAACATACTACGGTCGTGATACCGAAAAATTTGTCGAGAGATGATACAAATGCTCTCGGGAAGGGTTTCCAGACAATGAAAAATTGTTGGTGAGCTACAAACTTTTCTCCCTCGGGTCAATCCTTTCATTACATGCTGGGTACTCGACTAATCTTCGTACATCAAATCGCATCTCAACTTGGCGACGCTCTTGCTATAGATACATATACCAACATGGGCAATAGGTGAAGAGCCAATATGGACTGTGTCGCTTTCTCCTTGCGGCCCGCAATTTGTACCACATAGTTCGGTGTACTTCTCAGGTCCAAAGACGTGTTGAATTCACAGACAATTTAGATGCCAAACTGCCTCCCAATGCCGCCGTATACGCCAGATCCCAAGTCAGACTCGACCCGCTGAGGTAGGGGCTATCAGTAGTCTGCTTCCTCATGAAGTCATAACTCTCAACCGCGCCAGCCTTGTCCGCAATCGCGAGATTTACATAGACATGGCCCGCGAAACCGCCGCTGCTGAGAGCTCCAGACCTGTTGCCGGCGAAATACTGATCCCATTCCTCACGTACAAAGGAAGGTTTGCGGATATAGGCGCTACTCGGCACAATCGGAAGCATGTGAATGCCCTCGATGTAGGCAATATTGTCACCAAAGTACGTCGTGTGATTGATCTTTCTCTCAAAGAGGATGCCCGTGGCGCGGTTCCCAATAAAATTGGGCGGTTGGACGTCGTTGTCGCTTGCCAGGAGGAAGTACGACTGCAGGCTGCGCGCCGTCACGGCAAGTTGGAGGTTGCCGCGGGCCTCAAGGTTAGCGTCACCAATGACCCTACCCCACATCTTGATGGCGTACGTCGAGAAGGCGTCTTCGGCTGATGACTCTTGATCCTTGCCGTCCGGTGCCTCGAGGATGCCCCGGGCCCAGCTGTGACCGTGGAACCAGTCGAAGGATCGTGAAAAGGGGAAGAAAGGGTCTTCGGCCGATGGGTTGGACCAATCACGGATCAGACTGTTGACCCAAATTTTGTTCATTCCATTGTTCTTGCTCAGCCAAGAGGGATTAAAGTGCGCAATGATTGCGGCAACATACACATAGTAGCCATAATGGAAGTTGTGGTCGTTGTAGTATGTGTTACCGAAGTCGATCAAGGAGTTGTTATTGCCGTACGACCCAGAAGAGACCAGACCCTTCCACACGCCATCGTAGAATAGGGGGTTTGGTTCCAGGTTGTTGACGTACTTATCGAACGCAGCCTCAAGCTTTGCAAGTGAACTGGCTGTGAACGATGTGTCTCCAGCAATGTTGTGAACAGCGTACATTGCTCTCGCGTATACCGAAAAGGCGATTCCAGAATAGTACTTGGATGTCAGATTGGTAAGTTTTGTGATATCCCGGGCGAGCTCGACTTTTGCAGCCTTAATGATTGCCGCTTTGGCATCTTGAGATAAAGTGGCCGCGGAGCCCTTAGATCCCACTGATCCTAGACGGGGTGACCATGGATCGAATCCAATGTCGGTAGGAAGCTCGTGCTCCACCATAGTAAACTGGTCCGCAAGTGTAGCCGTGGCAATTCCCTTGGTTGTGCTGGCCAATGTGATGTTCGTGAGACCCCTCGCTGTCTCTCCGTCAAATGACTTGACGTGGTGCGGCAAAGCAAACATGAGCAGTGTTCGTTGCTCTGTCCCCTTCTTCTTCCAGGCCAAGGTGTAGGTCCCAGTGCTGCCGGAAACAGTGCCGGAGATGGTGGCGCCGACTGGGTACGCTCCAGCAGCTTTGTTGAAGACGTCGATACCGGCTGTTCCTGCGGGATTCTTGGCAACTTGGACTGTTCCAGTAAACTGCTTCGGACCCAAGATTGTTCCTTTGTCGGTGATTCGAAGGGTTGGTATCTCAGACGAGCAGGTTGGATTGAGGTAGATCAACCAACTCGACCCGTCGCCTAACCGGACATCCCACCCATGCACAGAGGCGCCGGGTCCCTGAGCACTCAGACGGAGGTTGGTAATGTTCAAGAAATGCTTTTGAGACTGAATAATAACAGTGGCGTCATTGTAGATACCTGTGACGAAAGCCATGCCCTGGACGACGGGGAACGAAATAACAGGCTTTGCACCTCTTCTCGGTGCAAGATTCACGTTGGCAGAGAATGCTGTCAATGAGTCCGTGGTCAGAACCGTTCCATTCTGCAACTCTCGCGCCGAAAGAGCAATCGATTGCTGAAACGAAGGATCCTCGAAAGCCTTGACTGGATCTCCGGGCCCGTAGATAAAGTCGCGCCGGTCCGTATGAGAGATAGACATGCCGTGGCCATGTTTGACAGGGTCACTGGACCACCAGACCGAATAAGGGTGAGTCCATGTGGCATTGTCTTGATTGTTGGCAAAGAAGTTGGCATAGAACTTGTTGGTTTGAATGGGGTCATCGTTATTGTCGACTCCGACAGGCATTTGTGGGTGATCTGCCCTCGAGGGAAATAGAATCGGTGGATCGTGAGAGATTTTCACAAACACGTTGTCCGAGTTTCGCTTCAATGCTTCTTTATTTGTCTGCGAACCGTAAGTGGCTGAGCGTCTCAAGCCACCATGGCTATGCAGTCTCTGGTGTCGGTGACCGTACACACCTCCGAACAAGAGAAGGGCCACAATAAGGGTATCCCGGAACATAGCTTGGATGAGAGAGAGTAACGAATAACTTGGAAATTTCTTAAACAAAGCTACATGAAAAAAGAAGAAGAAAAAAGTGCGTAAAGACAGACCTCTAGACAACATGCATAAAGACCAATCGTATCAGTCATGTTCGACTTGGGGGCGGTACCCAATAAGGTTTTGTCTATTAAGGGGATTTTTATCAGGGGGTTTTAAGTTCGATACTATAAAGAGCTTCATGCAACATTAATTTCCGATCCCAGTGAACTCTAATTTGAGTTCGTATGCATGTCTTGGATAGATCCTCAGTGCTTCGTTTTACTTCAGACGACGGATAACAAATATTAGTCATCTGTCCAATTCATCAATTAGATTGCTCAGAACTCTCCCAGCGGGCGCGCCAATATTGGCTCTACTTTTAAGTTTTGGGAAGCTGACCGAAGCCAATTTACATAAGCTTTCTTAACTGGATAATCTATATCAGAAACAATTCTATTAACTTTCATTTTACTAACCAAACCGTCTTTCTCTTTGTTTGAAATTATCTCTGTGTAAGTCTAAGCAGAGCGTTTATGTCGGTCACAATCTCTAGGTATCGGTAGGACTGAAAAGTCCCTTCTAAGGGGCCAGTACACGGGAGTTTGGATTTGCGCAGTCTTGCCTCTTAACATGAGCTGCGGCTAGCAGCATCAACTAAATCTTTTTTAAAAGCAGGTAAGGCTATGAACTTAGGGAGTTATATAAAGAATTATTGCTTTCCTCGCCCTAAGTATGATTTATAGGTAATTCTGCTAGAATTATAAATCCAAATTAATATATAAGGTTACTGTATTTTTATAATATAAATAATATATTATAAATAATAAATATAAGAAAATAAAGTATTATAAATAATATAATAATTAATTATTAAGCCCTACTGAGATTAAAAAGTATTATATAAATCTAGAAAGATAATTTATAAAAGAAGAGTAATTATAACTCCAGTCATCAAGAAAATCATTATCCCCTTAATTGTTTTCACTCTAGCCCCTGAGACCACTACAATAGGAGTATCGGGAGATACTGGCACCGTCAGTGTAGAAGCTGGGCCTAGTCTGCGGTGAAATGTCGGTTGGTTATCTGTTCCCACTGGTACAGGCTTTGGCGTAGCCTTGGTCACCACAGCTGAGCCCTCTTGCTTATAGTTACTTTCCGCGGCAGTTGGAATAGTATGGTAAGACTCAGGTTGATCAAACTGATGTCGTCCATCGCCCTTATATGGCTTATTATTAGGTGCAGGAGATAGGTTTTGTGGTCAAGGTCTTTGCCAAGGTTAAGAACCTCCCTTATCTAGGCAGGGTTTCTGCCCCTACTAATCAGGCTTATGTTCTTGCACTCTATGAGTTTTATAGGCAAATTGATCTATTATAGGAGCTACTATAATAACTATGCCTATTAAAATATCTACAATAATAATATCCTTACTATAATAGTTATTACTATTATAATAAACTTGAGTAGTTATTATCTTATTATTAGCAGTTTCTAATATTAATAATAATAATATAAAGGAGATCTTAAGGTAATATAAAACTTGGTAATAATTAACTAGGCCAGATTATTAGGGTTAATAATAGTATATATAATAGTAGTAATTATAAGTGCTATAGCTTTAGTTCTAGTAAAGTTACTTATATTATATAAGATAGTTATTAAATAGGAAGGAATAATAGGCCTTATGCCTTGCGATTTAGTGATGGAGATTGCAGGCTTAAGAGTAATAATGGAGTTGATGAAGGTTTCCGTGCTTAAAGGCAGGGAAATAGGGATAGTAGAGATACTGATTGGCAATTCAGAGGGTTCTGTGGTCAAGATAGGTAAGACAGGGCTATATGTAGACCTTGTGAGAGGAGAGGTAGTAATGGGAGCGTCGACGGTGCCGGTTTCGGATGTGCTGAGAATATCGGAAGTTGACAAAGAACCAGAAATGGCTTCAATTTCAGCGTATAAGGTGAGCAGGATGCCAGACGGGGCATCGCGGCGACCGAGGCGCTGATGAGACTTGAAACGCGATTCGGGGGTTGACTTTGTTTGGACTATTCCGCCACGGAATAGACCTGCGTCACCAAGGCACATCTGATCACATTGACTGTCTGCTACTTGCTCTGTAGAGTTCAAAGTATCTGCTGCGTAGCAGGATCTAGGTAGGGTGAGTTTTATAAACTTAGTATTAGCAATTAAGGAGTTCGAACTTACCACAGGTAGACGCCAATATAAGTACATCCTTTCCCTAGTCTTGCATATTCTCTAGTAATTATATCAGGTCCCTTGCCAATTAATTTAAATATAGGGTAGCTATCTGGAGATCTAAGATAGCCAAAGAACTTAAATGTTCCAACTACTGCCATATTAGATAGCATAGTAGAAGAGGTAGTAACTGTAGATGCTGCTAGAGTTGTCGTGTCCTCGACTGTCGAAGTTATGGCTGATAAGAATAAGGAGTTAGTTATAGTATCGAGATGCCGCGAAAAGAATATTAGTTGAAGGTAAAGAGATCAGAATGCTGATCAAAAGGAATTCACGTCTGTATGGCTGCAAGAGACTTACCATTACTAGAACTTGTTGTATCCACGGTCCCTGGAGAGGATGAAAGAATTGTGTAAGTGGAGGGCTCGGTCTGTCGGACTGCGGTGGTTTCCAGGGACTCTGTTGTCGTCGTCGTACCAGGGCTGGAAACTGGTTCTAATGAGCGTACCGAGCTCGTTACAGCTGTTGATGATGCGGATGGCTCCTGGGTAAAACTTTCAACGGTCGACAGATTGTCTGTAGTTGCTTGGGTTCTTGTAGTGGACACATCAGACGTTGACTCGGTAGTTAACTTAGTTGCAGTAGTTGAAGACTCTGTCGTTGCCTCGCTTGCCTCAAGAGTTGTTGTGTCTGTTGTTATCGTAGTGGTTGCGGCTGATGGTTCTGAAGATGTGACTGTACTACTGTCCACGGTTGATACATCAGTGGTTCCCTCTGTAGTAGTGTCTGGGGCAGTGGTAGTTCTAGGCTCGTTACTGGTTGTCTCGGTAGATGACTCTGGAGTAATGGCGCTCGTCTCGTAGGTAGTAGTGGTTGTTGTCTCCTCAGTGACGGAGGTGACGTGAATAAACGTACGTTTGGGATTTGAGCAGCTTGTTGTGGGTAGTTGGGCTTTCTTTTCAATACCTCAAAACGAAGAAATAACCTTGCCCTGCAGCAGTAGCAATAGCAACAATAACCGTAGTATCCACAGTAGTAATATAAGTACCAGAAGCAGCCTCATGCGACGCTGGGACAACCGTCACCGTAATTTTCACACAAGAAAACATTCTCGTCGGCTTAGCTAAAGGTCCAAGAAACAAACCAAAGCTACCATTTTAACGATAAGATTTATCACAGCATGGTTCCTTATACCTTAACCTTTCTCAACGGCTTGTCGCTATATCCCTCCGTGACAATCTTCTGACCCAAGTTTATGTATGCACTGGAAGACAGAATTCCTCCCAATAGTCACCACTATCTGCTCATTTCCGCCGATTTGAGCGTCATAAAGTACTACCACATGATTCGTAAGTCAATCGAGCCCTGTCTCAGAAAAGCCGTCTCAATCTTCACCAAGGAGGTGCTCCATCCAATGGACTCCGTAATAAGTAGCCTCTACGAGGGCTGTGGCACCAGAGGCTTGCAGACCTCTGTATATTGTGTACCAACAGTATACGGTCTGCCGTAGTACCTAGAGCCATAGCTTGAGACAGGACTGCGAATAGCGCGGCCTGCAGGGTTGAGGTCTTGTCTACGACAACCTTGAGAAAGGTATCCATGCTGTGCTTCAGCAGAAACATCAGAAACAATGAATACATGGCCCAGCCCCATAACAGATTACCAAGAGAACGTGGCAACCCGGATGCCAACTTGTTGTAAGGCCAAGAAGCTAATTAACAAGCAGCGCACCGAGCCGTGGCTCTTCTGACGTGTCCCTGTAAGAAGAGAATGAGCCAGGCACCAAGGCCAAATGTCCTGTTGAGAAATGAGTTAAAATCTGCTGGTTCCCCTCTACATGACTCTGAAAACAACAAGCATTCACCAAGAGCTGATATCTTTACTCCTGCAATCCATATCTACCAAGTTGTCCCTGTTGAATATCAGCAGTCTTTATCACTGGAGACAGCACCCAAAGCCTGAACCACTGAAGACACTACCCTACCATGAACTGGGAACTTATCGAATTCGGTAAGAAGGTTCACTGATTCATCGCTTACCAAGATAGCTAACAGTTTCTAGTTTTTGCCGTTTTCCCCGAGCTCAAACAAGTGGCCATCTATCTCATTTTCTACGTCATCCTGATCTGCCTGGGCATTAACGCCGCCAGACATCCAGCACGTTGGCCATTGCCTTGGCCCCATGTCATGCTCTACCTTTGGTGGGCTGGTGGACTCGCCTACTTCATTTGGCTCAGTTGCTTCACCGCTCCGGCCACCCTCGTCCTACGTCTACTTCTCAGCGACAATGCAACTATGGAGATGATCTACGATGTAATTAAAGAGATGATCTAGTCATTTTTGAAAGGGCGGGAAAGAGACGTGAAGATGGAAACACACCGATGTATGCGTTGAGCTTTAGGAACAATTATCATGAGAGTCATGGGAATTGACATCTGGAAATGAGGAGTCAGAACGTGAGGATTGGGTAGCGCAAATTAACATATTTGACAGCTGAATCGACTGTGGACTGTTTCTTGCAATTAAAACTTTGAGACTCTGTGTATCTGAGGAATAGATGTCTGATTGGTGTTGGTGTGGTGTTTGATGTGATATTCGGGCGGAGATTGATTCACTGTCTATCCAAGCAGGGCCTCTCTCAATATGTGATGTCTATACTAAATATAGTTTATACTAGATACATGTAGTCTATACTAACTGTAGTTTATACTAAATTTTAATATTAGCTAACTGCATAATATAAATGGCAAGTAAAGCTAGAAAGCTCACAACAGCGTGTTTATTTTAAAGGCTAATTAACCCCTATTGCATCGACTTTGCCTTGCACCCTCTGTCATTGCGATAAGAAGAGCACATGAGCACAATCATCACAAGTTTCTACCTTCATGCAGCACCTCGTCAGATGACAGCCCATTGGCCTTCTGGTCAACTGTCTTATGGACCGCTTGCGCAACTTCAATGACAGGCCCTAGACAGCGATTTGTATTCTCAGTGATGAAAATTGGCAATGAAAATTGTTATGATGAAACACTTTAATGTCCGTTCATCTTTTCTCAATTCTCGCGGCTTTCATGAGCATAATCTCTTTGACATCTGAATATGCTACCTGGTCTGTTTCGACAGCCATTGGCAGGATAGCATTTGCCGTAAACATCCATCGGCCAGAAACCAACTGAAGACACTCTTCGAGACACGAATCTCAACATGCGCCGGGGATGACATACACTCTCTCTTTTTGAGATGATTACGAGCATTCGTGTTACGTGACTGCAGCGCGGCCACAGCGCTTGTGCCACAATCCCTAACCGAGATCGTGGCAGACTTTTGGCACAGCGGCTGAGTGGCCTTCTCTCAGACCATTGAATGAAGTCCATCTGCCTCCCAATAGTATTCTTCTTCTTCTGTTGTTGGTGAGCTTTCCTCACTGTTGGTTTCGTTGCTGGTCTTCACTTTGTTGAATGCTTCCGTGCAATCAACAGCAGTCAAGAAAGAATTTTAACTCAGGTTTTCGTCGCAGAGCTCATCCGTCGTCGAGAGGTAGTGATTTCTTCCTTTGGTGAATTCTTCAAATTCTCTCTTCGATTCTTCGAGGACTGTGTCAAATCTGTACAATTCTACGTACAGTTGTTCTATCTTGTGAATCTGCCGGTAATAAGGCATGCTGAATCGTAGTTCCGCGACCTCGAGGCTTTCGTGCCACTGGTGTACTAGATATCCTTCGGTTTCGCGTCGAAGGTAGGGCTTGATGGTTGGTGTTCCTGGGATCGCAGCGGGGAAACAGTCGTTGTCGCTTTTGTCCTGGTGGCGAGTTTCGCACTAGTTGTACTTGCATGATAACCACGATAGTTGCTTATGCTCTGGGTGCGATGGAAATGTCTTAATGTCATCGCTGGCGTTGAACCCGAATTCTTTGTGATGCGGGTTCATGGCATCTTCTGTGTGGCAGGCTCTGATGTATAGGCTTTCGAGTTTATAGGTTTTCCCATGTTCTTTGGCTCCCTGTATACACCTGTCTTCTGGTGAAGTGTACATCCGCTCCCCGGTTTCATCAAACAGTGGTTTATATTCTTGCTTCCACTTGTATTCCAGTCGTTCGACTGCTTTGCGAATGTCTCTGACAGTTTTGTACTCCACGGTTGTAGCATGTAGGCGTTGTTGAGTGCGAACCTTGTCCTCTGCTTCTCGTGCTCTTTGAACTATATCTTCCTTCTCTTGAAGAGTTACCGCAGGACCGTCTTCCGTGTGACTGGCGATTCCTTTTCCTTTTTCCATGACTGTTAAGGATTGTTGTTCTCCGGGTTCCTCTTGTGTATTGTGTAGCAATTGCTCTTGTAGTAGAGACCTCTCGCTGAGTTGTTGGGGTTCCGCTGTCACTTTGTTGGCGGGACAGTTTTCTGTCATTCTCCTGCTTGTGAACGGCCGCGGTTGTCGGTGTGTTGATGAAACTTGGCATAGCCGACTTGCGAGTGGCTCGAATGCGGATTCGCTTGTGTTGGGAAGTCATAAATCCTGGCATCATTAAGTAGAGAAATCAGATATCACTTTTGAAACGTAGTACCAATATGAGTCTAGATTAGCATAGCTTATTATCACCGCCAGGTAAGCACCAAAATGTCGGAATCCTCCAGCAGCTAGACTCTCGTATCCGACATCACAAGAGTTATCATCATTCTTGGTTTGCTTTGGTTGACAAGGGTCACTCACATAGTCTCTTTGGCAGCTGTCAGCTCTCAGAAGGCTGGGAACTTGTGTTCCACACCTTTATTGATTCCAGGTCACTTATCCCTGACCGGATCAGCTGAGGGCTTCACGCGGGGTAACGCAAATATTGTTACCCCTGACGGTCTCTGGTTGCTGACCTCATTAGAGAATGCCAAGACCTGGTGTAGGCACGCCACCCTCTCTGATACTATTGCGACCGTTTGAACGTCTCCACACCACCACCACGACGTTTGTTTTAACGTACCAGAACAAGATGGTGCGATTGATGAACCTCAGATTTTCTGTGCCTATTCTACTGGGTGTCATAGGAAATCCAATCATCTTCTGTTAATGGGCAGTCATTCTAATTCAATAAATTGCTACTCTCGAACACTGGTCTCGATTTGGGAAAGTCTGGTGTCGTGAGGAAGCCTTTTGTTGACATATTGTCTCAGCTTCCGGGGGCCGGATCATGTCTGCCGTATTCGTAAACAGGAAGCGTAATTGACAACCCGCCTCAGTGATATTTTGGCGTTTAATAGCGCCTTTTCGCGTTGGCTGCAAGTTTGAAAGTGTGATCACGTCCCGCCAAGAGCCCTTGCAATTCTGATATGCAGGTTCCCGGCGCCATGGTTTCGTGAAAACTTTAAACGATGGGCATTTCATATGAGTCCGATGGTATCACAGGCCAGGAGATGTCTGCGGTAAACGCCATCAGGACGTAGCAATAACACCTTAACTGGCGTCGTTTGTGACTCCATCTACTCTCCATTTTAGGAACTGGCTCGCGGTCGTAGTGTTTACTGTTGATCTCTAAACCTCTGTTTTGTAGGCACGGTACAAGTTAGCATTGAATGGAAAATGTTGCAATGAGATTATAGGTTGTGACAGAAACAAGGCATATGCACATCTGGGGATGCAAATCGTGGCGCGTGTCAGCGGATGCTGTGCAATTCGCTATATCCTAGTACCGGGAGCTAACAAGGGTTAATGACAGTTGTGTCACCCTCTTCTTGCGCAAATGTTTCAACTAAAGTCTACAACCAAGATCATTAATTACAAGAAAACAAACAAAAAAGAATATCCAGTGCATTCTCTTTTCGGTTCTTGCCTCTCTTCTCTTTTTCACTCTGTCCTGTTCTTCTCTCTTCACTCTGTGTTCTCTGTACCAGCTTCGCTATCAACGTCACCGAGCCATCGCATACCAGCGCCACTTACCAGCATCACTCCATCCACTGTTAGCAACATCATGGTACGTATTCCCCCTTTGACTTGTCCAACCTTTGCTAAGTTTCTTCAGTCACGTGCAAGCCTGACCAGAGCAAGCAAACTTGTCCCTTCCATTGAGGACAGGTTTGGCCTGACTCCGACAAAGCCGAGATGGAGAGCCATCTCCAAGCGGCCGCGCCCAGAGGAGCCCGCAGAGGAGCCCGCAGAGGAGCCTCCAGCCAAGGCTCCACGGTTCTTCGACTTTGTCAGCGGCGCTCAGGTGGAGAGCTTCGACATCGAGGCTTCCGCTTCAAGACTGGTGCAACACCTCAGCGAAACCCGGATCAAGATCGAATCGATCCACAATAATTGCTCCTGGCGCCAAAATCTCACATTACGTAGGATAGTGAGCCTTTATGGCCACCATGAATGTGCTGATATTGACTGAGAAGTCGGTGTTGCGCTAGCCTTGACGTGCCAGAAGACTCCGGACCTTGAATCATGAACAAAAGTAAACTCATCAATACGCAATAAGCCCTGCCGAAGCATTTTCATCACTTCGATTGACGTCCCGAGTTTTCTGACCGCCCCCAGACTGGGATACCGGGCCTTCCCGTGTTTGAGAGATGCATTTGTGTGGAGGGGCCCGGCCAACGATAAGAGAGACCGTAGGCTACGCGAAGATCGCCGAGAAAATGTCTCGGTGCCTAGGATAACCGTATCTGCTGGTCTTCTACGGGTCTGGCCCTGGGGAACTCTAGCTCCTCGTTTCTATAGGATGGAGGAATTAGAAGAAGCTTCTCGCCAGTAGGAATATGCGGAATTGCATTCGCGCCCATGCCAAGCGTTATGGCTGAGACAATATGTACTGAGGAGTTGTCCAACGAATCACATACCTCCGTCGATATCAGGGCGCCAACAAGGGTATCGGAATTGGCTGGTCATCGGAAAAAAGACACAGTACGTAATAACACCAAGCACTGCTACGTATGGTTGAGTGTTTTCCTCTATAATTAGTCAATTATTACCCGAGTTGGGTATGCCAGTCTCGAGCCATCTACACGGTTCGCATTAAACCGCCTCTGTAGAATGTAATCACGGAATATCTATCGCATTACCGAACATCATAAATTGACAGTTTCTGAGTCTTGAGGTCATCAACGCCGTCAACTGAAGCCTCGTCACACCGACATTTCCCCTCATCTCAATCCGCTACATGGTGTGTTACACGAGGTTCAAAATGGGCTTCCGACCGAGATACGAAGTCGGGCGTCAACGGTTGCATATCAAGATCTGGAGCGTTGATTGCATTACCGCCAGCATAGATCGAGTCGCGCAATCACAGAGCATGCATACACATCTTGTGCAATGAGAGGTGCAGTAACACGACGCAGGCCATGCATATGAAGCCTGGAGCCAAATAATTCCTCAGTACCTGCACGGTAGCAAAGCGCCACAAATTCCTCTTTTCTCGACGACCAGCCAATATGTTTGCTCCTCACGCGTTTCACTGTGTTGCAGATTTTATTTCCGTATGGAAAGTCGCGGTTCAGAAAAAGGAAATGGGAGAGAGAGTCTTTCCACGAATAAGGAGTTAGCCTCACGCTCCAGTGGCGCCAATACCAAGCACGCGTAAGCAGCCACAATATCACATTACACACAAGATTCTAACATCGCTACGTTGGCATGGCATCGAATCTGGCAGCAGAGCCAGTATTGAAGCCGTTAGTTACACCTTTCACCGATGAAACAGTTGTGATTCTCGTGATCTGCATATAACCGCACCTTCAAATGAACCATTCATTAACCCCATGTATCATTGTCTGCTGGACTAGCATGACAAGAGCTCAATGACCACCTGAGACATTGACAGCCTGATCGCATTACCCCTCTTCCAAGTACCGGGATCCCAGAATGAAACACTTGCTGCCCTATTATTGCCCTGCCACGCATCACTTGACCTCCACAAGTTGTAACACAAAACTGAGACAGACGCCTCGGTCTACCGGTTCAGGAATGTTTTACCAGCCAAAGGTTCAGGCCAGATTGAGCCTTTACGCAAGATCAAATCACACTGTGATATCTCATGTAATACAGCACAGCTAGCTTGCAACACAGCTGTCATGGGCTGGCTGATCGAGAGAGATTAAATGGGTAAGATAGGGCCAATAACACAAACTCCGCTATGCCGTGTTACGCCTTCATGAAAATGTAGCCTTTTAGGGGACTGATTATCATAGAAGACAGTGCAAAGCCTCCAGTAGCCCCGCACTAGGCGTGATGAATTAATTGCAGTCGGCTGTAATGCGGCTCAGTGCCCGCGCTAATTGCGCTTCGTACACCGTGTAATACTTGGCACGTAGTAACAGAAGATAACTTGAGGAAGGAAACCGAGTTCAACCATGCTATATAACAGACATGCTCTCCCTGATCTTAAGCAGGTGTGATTTAGAGTTGAATCTCGCCAAAGGCTGACGCAGACCTCGCGCCTTAGCAATGTCGTCTCCTCCGCCTCTTCTTCTTCCGCCTCTTTCTCCTGTCCCTACTCCTCCTTCACCAACTCTTCCTTGTCACTTCCTTAAGCTTCCCGAGGAGCTTCAGCAGAAGATCTGGCGCCTGTCCCTCCCTAACTTCACGATCCACCACGTGGTTATAGAGATCCTGTCTGCATATAATAGGTGGTGCAAGGCCGATCCCGACGATTGGCCAGGTCTGAATGGCCTCGACCCAATGTACGACAAGCGGCCAAGCTATCGTTGGCGTCAGGTCATCAAATCTCCACGGCGACCTGCTGGTCTTGACGTCTGCAAAGACAGTCGGAGAATCATGCTCCCTTGGTTCCGCGAGTTTCCGAGAAGGTGCATTCGGCAGCTGGTCCAGAATAGCGAGGGGGAGGAGTACTTCCTGGATATTGACGATACATCGCGAGGTTGTCTTAGCCTCGGTCTGTGCAACCCGCTCACAGACTTTCTCTACGTCAAGGGCGAACTTTCCATGTTTCCGCTGAATCTGCGGGACGTCCCTGTTCTTGGTGTATCGGTGCAGCTTGCGAAGACCGGCGGCGTGGGATACGGTTTGGCCTGCAACCTTCTCGCCCGAGTTGTGTCCCCCCATTACAGCCCTCGCCTGTCATACATCAATGTGGTGTTCACTTGGCGCTACAACGAGCTCGTCGGGGAGCACCGACAATGCGACATAACAGTACCTGTCGGGAGGCCCGTGGTCTGGACGGGGAACGCTGGTCGTGTGGAGGCACTGCCCATTCACAATTGGCAATTTATCTACTATGGTCAAGACGACAATCGAATTGCCACAGGAGCTCAATTTCAGGAGGAAGATTTGATGACATTGCCTGAACATGACACCGACAGCCATACCATGCTTGTCCTGTCAACTATTCCCATGTCATGTAAATGCTCCGAGATGGTTGAAGCCATGACAACAATGGCAGCTAGTTTGACCGACGAGGAGATGGCTCAGTTCCACCCCAAGTAATTATGGGCGACGGAAACGGTCGAATCGAGGGTAGTGGCGGTGTTAAGGATAATGAAAATGAGACGGATGGTTGGCAACGCCTTCGAGAGGAGTCCGGCGGGCGGGTAACGGGGTATCGCGGAGAAACGGACCTGTGATGTAGATAGCAATTGAACTAGTACACGGAGTTCATAAAAGAATTGATCGCTGTCACCACTGCCCCTGAGCTGCAATTGAAGTCAACAAGAATCTCACGGCAAGCTCAACCAGTAGATGGCATTGAGTTTCCAGCTGTATGAGAAGAACCGCAGCTGTCTCTTGAGGCGGAGATATACATCGACCTTACACGGGTTTGATACACAAGGATCTAGCATGGTTGCTCTTTCATTAGAACGCTAGATTCACTGACACTCACGAGTCCTCACACAGCATTAGGAAACTTGCGACATATAATTGCGCGGGCTCATACGGTGGCGGTTGGCCCCTGGTCTGGCCGCACCACGACCAGGGCTCTCATTTTGGCTGTGGTGAACATGGTAGGCTGCTGTTCGTGATAATTACCAGGGCGTCAAGTTCACTGAAGTGCAGGTTCATGCCTTTACTGTATATTGTATTTATTCAGAGATATCCTCTATCTATTGCCTAGGCCATCCTGCACGAACCATCTCCCAAACAAGCGGCCAGTAAGTCCCCTTGACCCATTGCCTCAAGAGATGTAATATGCACACAATCTGATATATCCCCTTTGTACTCTGCGTGTTCCCAATGCCTATACTTTGCCAGACCATTATCTTTCGATCTTGCGGCGTGGTAATAATCAGGTGCCAAAAATGTCCCTGGATGATGATGCCGGGGATGAAAGTCGGCAGGTCAAAAGCCTTCTGCGCTGTTGATTCATCCCCAGTACTCGTGACTGTCTCAGGCCCTACAGCTGCGGCCTTTTCTGCCGCTGTGCACTTCTCACCTGCGATCTGAGCAAGATGGCGAAGGAACGTCCAGTGGGCATTCTGCCAAATGCCAAGTTGCAGTTTCGCCCCGTCGAACCCAGCACTGGGTTTCTTAGTCTCAATGCTGAAGGCGATGGGGCGATGGGCCAGGGGCGTGGCGTCGGTGAAATTGAAGACGGATTCAGGGAGATCTCTTTGACAGTGAGAAATGGCGTCTTGGACTGACTCTTGTCTTGACCGTTCCAAGTCGTTCCCAGGTTCGATGTAAATGCTAAAGTCAACCTTTTTAGAGACAGAGGAGTTGGTGTAATCTGGTATGAGACAAGCTTGCGTGCTGTGACCTTGTCAGCGGATGAATGATTACTGAAACATTGAGGGGAGAACTCACGTGCCCATGAAGTTGACCAAGTGCGAATATGGAGCTTGATCGGGGGGGCGGAATGCCAGTGATAACAGAGGTTGATGGACTTCCATGTTCCAGTTCACTTCATGGTGAGAGTTTGAGCTGCACTCTGCTGCCGCTGCTAGGACTCTGCTGACATCTTCTGGAGACGGCGTATGTCCAATGGTGTCTCGGTCTGCAGAGAAGTAGTCACCCCCTCTAGCAGCCCATCTGAAGGCTTTGGATGATCTTGATGCAGATATCAATGCATCTCGTTGCAAAGTTGAGACGATACCCTTTCCCTCCATGACAAGGTCAATGGCCTCGAGAAGATCCTCAAGCTCGCCAGGCTTATCATCAAACAGGACAAGATCCCTAAACTCAATACCCCGCGCATCAAGCTTGAGGCTCTGCAGTTGCTTTCGCGGGGAGCTCTGGCCAGACACTTGGCTCGAATGATAGGAGAGATGTGACGATAATGAGTGTTCAGACTCGGACCGCAAAGGCCTGGAGCGTTTCGGCCTTGGAGTTGTGTCAATATCCGGGTTCTCATCACTGCTTATCTGTAAGTTTTGCCGCTTTGTTGGAGATTGTTGCGCTGGGGGCATTTCGGCGAAGAAGCAATCTTCTGAAGGGTCTGGCGTTACAGGATGCTGATGTCGCGGGCGCTTAGATGGGCGCTCAATGTCAGGATCCTTGGAAATATAATAATCAGGTATATTTCTCAGCCAGTCTCTTATGGAAGCTGATGACATGCTTATTGCGTGGTTGCTGTTGATGATAATTATCTTAATGACGACCTTGAAGAAAGTTGTTATTGTGAGATAAGTGTTGGATCTAATTGTGTTGGCGGGGTAATCGTCATATCAGCTTAGCGTCAGTCTGATAAGCTATCGATAAGCCGCAATTCGGGTGAGTCAGCATTTCCATTTTTACACTAAGCCTATTCTGGCTTAACCCATGTTTAGGGTAGTTTCCTTTTGAATTTTCTGTTTACAATAAATAACTGTTTACCTGGAAACAAAAGTCATCTTGCAACATACTATAGGATGGTTAACATACTTTCAATTTATCAGGGATGCAGAAATTCATTAACAATGTGATAGGCTGACTGGGCTCTTGAAAATTCACTATGAGCATGAAACCTCTTTTATCTTTCTTGTCTTACTGTTATCCAGATTCCACAGTCATCGCGATTAAATAGGTGTATTCCCCCAGCACTGAATATCATATTTCATCTTCAGTAAAGCTTGTCCTGCCTTCAATTTGATCTGGCCTTGCCTCTGTTCAACAGCCGAGGTGAAGTAAACACAGACGAGCACGATGGAATATGGCAATGTCGGACGATTGGCTGCTCATTCTTTATGATTTCGTTCATACCATAGGCTTCCAATGGAACCAAGGGATCCTTGATGACGCTGTCCTCTAGACAAGACACACACTCTTTGTGACTCCAACCTTGGACCCTACACCTGTTCAATCATTTTTCTCAATCTCGACCTGCTCTTCTCCATGCCCTTCACCTTGACGTCTACCTCCAGACTCAAAATGCTGTCTGGACTAAGATTTCCCTCCAGCCCCGGAGTCCCGCTTCTTCATCGCAACGAACTGGTTCCAGCTTCCGTCCGTGCCACTCCCTTCGCTGCGGCGCCAAGCTTGAAACTCGGCCTCTTGAGTCTGAAGTTGTTTCTGCATCAATACCTATTAGTACATTTCTGCATTTGATGTTGTCATACTCACGAGCTTCTCGGGCGACATGATACCTCCGAACGTTCGCTGCTTCTAGTGGCGAGTCAAGTTCGATTTGACATCGGGAGACGTGGTCTCTTTGGTGCCTGGAGCGACGGCTTCGTCAGTGTCGCGAGTGGTGGCTGTATTGCCGTTGGGTTGGGTTGAATTCGTCATGCTCATAGTGTGTCTTTGATGGTTGATAAGTCAATTTTTGGTAAGTGAGTCGGGATTTCACATACCGTTGAGAGAGGACGGTTTTATTGCAATGTTGATGAAAAAGGATTCACGAAAGGTTCTGAGCTGTTGTTTGGTGAATCTGAAAACAGTAGCAAACAATGGTCTAACACGTGACCTAGAGGAATGATTGGACGCACAGTTTGTCTCGGAAAACTGGGACTTGCTTAAATCACTTCATGGCAGACCTCAACAGTTGAAAACACTCGTTTAGGCGGCTACTCTCTACCTGCAATAATAAAGATTACGAAGCATATGGATCTGGTGATGTCCAGTTTGCCGGAGCTTACTCCCCAAGCGACGTTTGTCTCTTTGCTGTTTTATTCATGATCTTTATCTCTATGTTTGTATTAGCCGAGGCGCTTGCGCAGTTCTGTGATATTTATGGACAAACCTGATTAAACTGGTCACAAACGGTTTAAATTGTTCACAGACTGTTTGAACTGGTCATAGATGGTTTGAACTGGTCACAAACGGATTGAAGTAAGCTTGTTGAACAGTCAAACGGGTTCCTGCTCGATCATGCAATACATACAAAGTAATCTCGCTCCGCACAGCTGATTCTGTCACCAAATGCTCTTGACAACTGGCTGAACTTCTTATCTGGCAATGAACCGCAACCCAAGAAGCGGTCATAGTCCCTCTAGACTGCTTCACATTACCCCCAATCTTGAATTACATTCTCCCCAGAAAGAAGTCACCCAAGATGTCCGACAAGCAAACGAATAACAGCACAACAAGACCTGAACAACACCCCGAGCAGCGATCTTCAACCAAGCATCATGCTAGTGGGATGCCACAAACTCTGACCGCCTCTCGCCAACAAGACCCAGGCGACAGCAACTTCACTCCTCCTTTAGTAGGCCACTGGATTCCCACCAGCGCTCAGCCAGACGAAGATGATTGGAAGCCCAAGCACAATAACCGCTTGGTGGAACCCAACCCATCTCAGTTTCTTCAATCCAAGAAGCCTAACAAGAAGGCAAAGAAAACTCAATTCACCAATCCGCCGGAGTTCCTCGAACATAAGACACTCAATGACGAGACGAAATTGCCTTCAAAGATCAGCGCATCACGGTTTCTTTTGTCTGAGGAGTCGACTGATGGGTCAAAGGCGGGTCGGCCTCGGATTCCTCCTCAAGAGGAAAATAAACACAATCGGGACTAGAAAGGCATCTTACTCCGTCCGTGCGAGTGCTGGAAAGGAATTGAGGCATACTTTATCTGTGAGCAGAACATATAATAGCTGGCTATTGGCTGATTAGTTTACGTTAGAAACCTCCGAAGACAACTCGCCGCGTTGAAGAAGGGGAGGCGCAGCCCCATACTCGAGAAGAGAGGGAGGACGCCGAAATCGACGAGTCGTATCCCAAAAGACGAAAATATATTTGATTTCTATGGCTTCCTCACCTGAAATCGGAGAGGCGCCTTGCTCAAAAAGACCTAAGCGATGATAGTGACAATATCAGGCCATGGTATTATTTCGGCCAAAACTTTAGTGAAGCTGAGCGGCTTGCAGCTAGACCAGTTGAGTGTGCTAAGTGGCCACCTTTCATCAGATGGATGAGTCAACTTTTTGAGGTAGGACCGAAAACAATGAAGATAGTTTATACAAAACTAGCCCCTGTACTCTCAACGATATTCTTACCATGAACACCACACAAGCACTCATGGTTGACAAAGAGGCTATTTACGATATCTGAGAGCAGAAGAGTAGGTCGACTTTGATCATGGCAAACTTTGACCTTTGACTTCCGATTTCGATGAGAGTGGTGGCATGAGTGAAAACCTGCCTTGGCATAGCATCTTTTACAAGTCGCTTAGCAGTGCCAACATGCCGAGACGTTTGGTTTATGCCGAGCCCACGAGCCACGGTCCCCAAAGCAGTGTTAAATGGCCAACAAACAGGATACTACTTTCTTCTCCATCGCCGCTACCCTCAATTCCCATTCCTGTTATACGCATCAAAAAACCAGAGACCACACAGACACGCACAAGACTCAAGTCGATGTATGACTTGAGAAGAGACAGCAGTTGGGTCAGGGCGGGAGATTGGGGCATTGCGCTCCACGCTTATCGCGTAATTTCTTGATCTAGACTGCACACCATGGCGGACTACCACGAACAAGGCTCTGACGCACGCTTGCTCATGCCTCAGGTTTACGTCGGAGGAGCAATTCGAGGAGTTAAAATGAATCACCGGTGAGGTCTACCTCTCGAAGAGGACTTTGATCCATCCTCAGTCAATATCCCATATACAGCAAATGCAGGACAGTCCTGATGGCTGCTGTACGGGTGGAGCTGTATAGACAAAGAGGAGGACGAGCCCGAATATGAAGACTGGACACATTGGGTCCGCTGTAGATCAATCAAGTAGTTCCTTTTCTGCTTACTGAGTTGTTGCTGCATAGCGTCTCGTACCTCTCAACATCAACTTCAAGCAACCCAGCTCCAACCTGCTCGGGGCCCTTGTTGAGGGTCTTAGAATATTAAGCCCAAGAGTGATCTTTAACCTTACTCCTCAGATGTCTGCAAGAGAAGATGCTGCCTTCTTCAAAGGCTCATCCCGCCAAAGTTGCAAGCCAACATGGCCAAGAATCCATCCATAGGCCGGTACAACGCCGCAAGGTTCTTCAACTCCTCAGCCCAGATATCCAAACGTCTGCGTTTCTCAACCTTATGGAAAAGTAATGAAAATTATGCTAATAAGGCCATACGCGCGACCCCCTTTTCCTGTAGCTCACACCGGCCGTCTCTAATCGCAAAAGACAGCTAGAGTCATCGCTAATCATTGGCTATTAACCTTCTTATGATTTAAAGCATCCTCAAATATAACAAAGACGTCATAAGATCACACTGCTAAAGAAATTCTATTCGTCCTGCGTCGTCAAGCTGACCTTTCCTTTCGAGCCCTTATGACCATGTTTTCACCCATGATTATATCATGATTTTTGAGTTTTGTTCTTGACTAGAATCGTGATTCCGTCTCCTTCAACCTGTTGAGCGCCAGATACAGCTTGTCTCAATTCAACGTTTCTTTCCCTTAGACTTTTGCCTTTTGCCCATCAACCAACATCAAACCTCATCTTTTCGAACACTACTTGCCAAGTAGTGCACAGCAGCGTCACTGAGCCCTTTCAAAGCATTTTATCACGAGTGATCGATACCAGTTCGGCTGCAATGGTTGAATCGCCCCTTAGAATGTCACAATCATCAGGCTTGCATAGCTACGGCACCAAGCTCTTTCATAAAGACCATCCACGCCAGTCGCTGAACTCAAAACTCGACTCCAGCACCTCACTTTCTCGATTTATTGTCACATGTGTAGACTTAGAACAGCTGGTTTGGTGACAACGCATTTCGAACCCCAAGCTTCAAGCACATTATTTCGCCTAACCTTTTCCCAATAGCTTCGTCACAGATCCTTATGGCGAACCTAATCATAAGACAAGGCCAATGTCAATATCACAGTCACCATGCATGCCGCTCTTTTCTAAATCAAGAAGCGAGGTTTATCATCCAAGCCTGCATTATAAGACGATGGCGTGAAGTATGAGCCGAGATCGCCGTTGCTGAAACGATGAAACCGAGAGTCAAGGACCAATGGCCAACAACCTCTGGCTTGGGCCTTGTCCTCCTGACTGGCATAATGCCTAATAGCTCAAACCAGTGACAGACGAACTAAACATGCTCCTCTTCCCATAAACTAGAAATCACAGTATTCACGCGCTCTAGGCTTAAACCAAAGGGAAATCATACAGATAGCCAATGATAAATCATAAGGGCAACGATAAATCATAAGAATAATACACAGAATTCAACTACAAAACATCTTCAATCCTGCTATTGCTCATGGCTCTTGATTAATTTGTCGAGCAATGGTTTAACGTCATATATAAGCTTGGCTAAGACAATGTAAGGATGATTTATTTTGTTGATGAACAGCCCACTAAGCATTGCCCAGTCAACAGGTTCACCCTCCCATCTCTCACTCCCGCTTTAGGCAACTATTAGCACCTATCGGTCGTTCACTTCTTGCTTATGCTTTACCTATAAAGATAAAGTATGTTACACTCCAGGTGGATGAAAGGAGACTCTGTTCAAGGTCTTGCAAACTAATCTAGATACTATCCAGTTAAGGGATCTGAGTTCAAAAACGGTGAGCTTATGATGGGATTTGTCTTTGACCTCCAAGCAACGGGGGTATGTCTCAGCGATCACTTCGCAGTCTCTCGATACTTTTGCGAAGTGTTCTTTGATGGATAATTTGGCAGCATTGAACGAGATTCGGGTTTGGGGATGTAGCTGACATTGTTATACGAGAGTGTTATAGAGAGCTTCGGCGGTAGCAATATCCTGAGCAGGATTGGTCACGGGGGGTATGAGTTACCAAAGACAAGTGTTGTATGACAGCAATTAGACTGTATCATCGTGTGACCAGGCCGCGGGGATTTTAACTCATAGGTGATAGTTCGCTGAAATAAGTGCACGAAGATAGGAGGATGACTGAGCCTTGCAAAAGCCACAAGCGCAAAGTTGGGTCCCAGCATTAAGTAGGTGGAGCGCGAGAAATGTTGACGGTGACGGCGGCAGTGTATTTGGAAGATCAAGTAAAGACAGGAATCGATCCTGAGGCACAGAAGCTGACGATCAAAAGATCCAACGAAGCCGTGGACGCTCAACCTCGCCCAACGTGAGGCTGTTAGGGCATTTATCCATGGCTTCAAGTCTTGTGCTGTTTATGCCATGGTCACAGGATAGGACGAGAATTTTAATTCGATCACCGGTCTCAACGATAGTGGAAAGTCAAATATCCTCGATGTGATATGCTTCGTTCTCGGAAGTACAAACACGTGAACCATTTGAGCGCAAAATCTAGAGGACCTGATACATGACTGTGGTGAAGCTGTTGTCATAAAAGCCAGCGTCATAATTGTTCTTCACAACTGGGAAGCTAAGAAGTCGCCGATCGGATATAAAGAATATGCCACCATCAGCATGATACGACAGGTCGTCCTTGAAGGAATATCCAAGTACCTCATCAACGGGCAACGCGCTCACCAAAGAACAACAGCTAAAACAGAACCCTTGATAGGAGAAGTCAGGGGTATATTCCGCGAGAATCCCTATAGTAATGGGGAGTTAAGGGGATGATAAATGGTTTGGTACTATGATGCGTGGAGTGAAATCTCTGAGCGCTGTGGAGAGGTATATTGGAAGCATGGCCAAGTAATGATAGGCTAAATTGAGAAAGGGCAACGACTTGTTAACGCTGAAGTAATACGTATGGAGATGATTTGCGAGGCTAGAGCATATGATTGTTATGAGAGGAAGTGGAGTACGAGAAACAAGTGCCAGTACAAGTTTTAAGAGGAGTTGAAATTCAGGAGGTTTGTCGGGAGAATGAAGGAATTGTTAGCCCTCTGGGCTATCTTGGAAAGGTGGAAGCAAGAATATAGACTACCCCTGATGTCATAATAGAGCGAAGATTGCGAAGCAGAAAACCATCAATCAATAGTGTTGCTGTAGTTGGGCTTGTGGCATTTGGTGGCTCTTGAATAAAGACTGATGTTTATTTATGGCCATAAGTAGAAATACTTCATAGGACAGTGTACAGGGGAAACAAAGAAGGAAAAGAGAGATATCCCTCCACTATTCAGGGTATGTCAGGCAATCATAATGCGCCTGTAGAGGAACTGACACAGCTTGATCCCAATTCTGAAAATTTCATTATCGTTTTGGACTGTCAGAAACCCCCTAAACTCAGTGCTCAAAATGCGTTGATTGTCAGTCGAGTCTACCGTACAGTTCCCATTTCACCCAATCATAGGCCCCAAGTAAGCGATTTTCATCTCCGGCCCCCAGTTCACAAAAGCCACACCTGGCCAAAAGCTGACACTCTGAGACACGGGACAGCGCCCAGCCCCCCGAGAAAGCACGGTGGACTAGAGGCAGGGCTCTTGGACATTCAACGCTGGTTACCTGCCTTGCTCTCTCACAAAAGTCACTTCCTCAGGTACATGGAGGTGGATTTAGTCTCGGTGTTAGAAGCTGTTCGGACGTTCCCAATTGAGAATCTCCTATCAAGATTTGAGGCGTCAGCCGCGCAAGGATATTCTGAAAACCGCCAACCTCCGCAGATGCACCATGTTATGTCTTACATAAAGATGCTTGTATAATTATTATGCAGCGCTGCAGCCCCATGTAATTTTTCTTGTTGTTAGTGCATTGCCAGCCATTCTGGTTATACTCTGAGCACGAAGTTAGCGCGAATGAGATTAATTGCCAGCGCTTTGACAAACCCTAACAATTGGCACATAGGAGACGGAAGAGACATCCTGAGAAAGCTCGCCAATAATTATATCGTGCAAGATTGACCACTTGGTATTGAGAACGCATGCACATAATTCGGCTTTTCAAGATCTAATTGTACCAAGCAAGTGCTGTTGCTCTCCCCCATCTGGTGTCTCAGTTGCCAAGGGCAAAGCACCTGTACTTGGCTTCTCAAGACTCCAGAGTACAAGGCCTGTTGATAGTCCGACGACTCTCCTCCTTTCACGTAGAACCAAGGCAAAGCTGGCAGTGGAAAGGTCAACAGTAATGCATTTTCTGAGTCATGTACAAAGCTACAGCGCGAATAATGAAAATTGTCATTCTTCTTTAATGCTTGTAGCAAGGATCTGAAGGCTCCATAATAGGGCTGTATTTACTATATTGAAAGCTCTATCCAAGGGACGAAGCACCTGGTTGTAAAAGATTGCTTCTCCACGAATGCGCGGAGAACAGTGGTATCAGTCAACGCGCCCTTGAAACACCCATCTGCGCATTCTCTGGCACAACCTCGGATGTGTTGGCGTAATGCCATATATTCTAGGCCTTCCTTTTCCTCTCCTCCGAAATATCTTCGATACCCGAGGCGGAGAGCCTGGAATAGGACTTTCGATCTCGTTTGATCGCGGTTTTCAGCGCCATTGCTTGATGTCTCGCGCGGGTCATGCAGCCTCGTTGAGCGGGAACTCCGATTGTCTCGATCAAAGGACATGTAAGACCTTTTTGGGTCAGCGCTGGGGGGTTTGATGCCATCGATTCTGTCAGCTATGGGTTATCCTAAAGCTTATGATATTTCAACGACATATACCAACCCGATACATTAAAAAGTCCCAACTCAAGCTCCAGTAACACCATACTCAATGCAAAGTTGTCATGCCCAGTGGTTTATCCAACAACATCCTGGCTTCTGTGTCGATCTGGGTGCTTGACTTTCCATGGGTCAGCAGCTTCATGCACAGTTAAGTCGCCATGGACGTCACGTGTGAGTTGGAAAACATATAGGTAATGGCCGGCGGATGAAGGGTCGTGGAAGCCTTAATGAAGAGCTGTACTCATTACGTTTGGGTGGATGTGTGCATCTAGCCTACACCGTCTAAGAAAGTGAATACAATGTCAAGGCGCTGCGCAATCTCGAAACTCAATCTCAAGGAATAGGTGGGCTTTGGGTCATTGGCAATGAGCGTGGCAAGTCGCGTGCAGTCTAAACTTCCGGAGGGGAATTTTGCCAATGAGACTAAAGGGCAATTCGACTGATGGATAGCAGCTATGAGACGATAAATTGTGTATGAGAGAGGGTTTGAAAATGGCAGTTAGTTGGCCCACCTGCGGCTCCAGCTCTGCTGTCACTCGTGCATTTGCAGAAGAGGTGTATGGGCGGACATCAACCACCACGTTACCTGGGATTGTCAAGATTGCTACAGAATCTTGCGACTGTATTGATATGGTCAGATTAACGTGATGCTGTCCGGCTGGGAGTCTCGTTGGAGCGCTTGATGATCGAGAGCGGCCATATCCGGCGTGGATACAGTGATAAGATCCAACCAGCCAGCCTCGCATTCACCGCTCTATTCTCAAAAGCCTTGGCCTGTAGTCAATAAATAAGAATTGCAAATTGGATATATAGCCACTGACTCCAGTTTGCAGGCTGATAAGTCTTGGTGTGTGCTTATATGGTGATTTATCAAGATCAGTCGCCCTGATATGCTGGTTGTCAGTACGGCCGAGACGTCAACTCGACTACGCTCTCTAATCCCTCTGAGGCATTCCACTATGGATTCGATGGACGCGTCCAACTTTTCTAGAATGCTGCGCGAGGCCTCGCATAAGGCTACACCGCGACGGACAATAATGACCATGCTACTAATGAAGCCACGTACCTGAAGATCGTAACCTTGACGGCTATGCTACTGCTCTTCCAGCCACGAATGTATAAAGTTCCCTTTAGAAACTCAAACAACGCCAGACTACTACTTCCCTTCGGGCCACCAAGAATGGACAGCAACCGGAAAAGGATGACACATCTGACTTAATGAGTTCTGTTGCAATTAAAATGTCGGGGTTTACCGCGATAGCATTGCCTACTAGGGCAATAAGGAGATAGTAAGAAAGAGATACGACAAAGACAGCAGCGAACTGGGGTAATTTCTAAGGTCCTTTGCCAAGTCAGAACATTATGGCCCTCGCGAAGTGTTCATGAAACACAACTACTGAAAACAGCCAAAAGTCCTTATGGCTCAGGGGCTCCGATAAGAGGCAGGCAAAGAGCTCGTGCGAGTTTCCAAGAATCCTTATGCAGGGATGAAGATTGGTTGTGTTTTGGTGGAACGGCAATCAAAGCTGAGTTGGACTGGAGGCTTTTTCGTAATGGCGCTGACTAGTTTTGAAGTATGTGAATAGATGATAACTTGCAGACCTCCACATCAACATTCACAATACAACTCTGATCTCAAAAGTTGCTATTTCGTGGTCACAAAACGTGAAGCAAGTGGATGCTTGCCTTTTACCACCGTGCTGCCTCTTCTTTTGAAACGAGGCGAAAAGCGAGCCCCAACGGTGAAAAGGGGTAAATCTTTAGTACACTTCAGAAGAAGGATGAGAAGTCTCTTGAAAAAAAGAACAGGATGGGGAATGCTACGCGACAGGGGGGTTATATCTCCGCAGAACTGGAATTGTTACTTGCCGCCGTGTATGCAATTCTACCTCATGTTATAGACGGTCACTGCCGCTAGACGGTTTCATTTCTCAGAGATTCACACGTCCCACAAGGTTTAGATACCTAAGAGATCCAAAGGAAATACTTGAGACAGGATACATACAAGAGACCAAGTGCACAGAGCGCTGCGACTTTAAGATACAAGTCACAGCGACAAGGGGAGGCAGGCCTCGCATATGGCCGCAAGGCGTGCAAAAGTAGCCATTCTCTACAAACCATCAGCGTGAGCCGCCCTGTTCATCTGTAGGACGTTGTACAGGACTACAAGCCCATAAATCGATAACGAGACTGGACGACAGTATCAGTCATTGCTGCCAACTCCAGGACAAGATGATATAAGATTCTTAGCCCCTTGTAAGCAAACAGACAGAAGAAAGAGGTCACATCAACGTTCAAGAGATACGGTGGAAGCAACCAGACAGTCTGATTGGTAGTTCCAAACTAACGCGTTCAGAACGCAATGCTGGCGTGCTCGTGTCCAAGAACTAATCGCGGCATGGACAGCGCTGAGCTGGCTGGAAGATGCCGTGAACCAAGCCAGAAGCAGAGACCTATTAACGCTTGACGGGATCAAAATAGTAAGAAATTGGCACATCAGACGAGCGGCGAGACCGATCTCATCAAGCGAGAGCTTTTCCGACCTTGACAAAACTGACCATTGTAGAGGCTGTCCAAGTACTCAAGGAGGTTCAAGACGCATATGTCACCAATGAGCGTATCGTCCATACCGTTGAACCAAGAGGACTGTGATAAGGTGATAAGGTTGAGGTGTTAAAAGAAGCTTCAGCCCTGACACAGAGGTGGACACGTACTAACATATATAGGCAATATACTCACTGCCCTCACAGATGCCTGGAGTGCAGCTTCTAAAAACTTACAGCAAAAGCATCAGAGAATAGTAGAATTCTTTAAACTTAACATATATGTAGATAAATGGTCTAAAAATGATATTTTAATCTTTCTAGACTGAAGCTTGACCGGGAGGACGAGATATAATAGTCCTGCGCCGGGCATTGCCGTCACCGATAGCACCTTCATAACATAGCTATAAAAGACATGGGCTAATTAAATATCAGGAATGATGGCTAGCCAAACAGGATCAGCAGTACCTTGAGACTAGGGTGTTGCCTATAAGGCATCGACAGAACACGGCGATGGTCGCGTTGATGGGCAGAAGGCCATGGTCGTGGCTAGGTGCTCGTTGATCTCATCTTCAGGTCGTAGGAGTGAGAAGGGATTGCACTCGTAAACTCTGTTCCTGTTCGTCTCTAGGCTGGTCACCAAGGCCATAGGCATTATCACTAGGGGCTGCGTTTTGGATCTCGGCGATGATGTGAAGCCCAGTGCAGGAGGGAGGTGATTGATGAACACGAGACACTGCCAAGAAGTCGTGTTCTTGGCAGCGACATTCTACGGACCAGAGAGGCTACGACCATGGGAATCCCAGACGAGGCCAAAGCAATGGTGGTCAAGACAAGGCAAGAGAAGCGAGGAGACCACGGCTTCACTGTATGGACGTTGGAACTCTTGGACAAAACAAGAATGAAGAGGATTTGTTGTGTGGCCGGGATAAGTAATGCACCTCGAACAAGCCGCCGTT
Source organism: Fusarium sp. NRRL 66894 (assembly GCA_014824365.1). Classification (NCBI taxonomy): domain Eukaryota; kingdom Fungi; phylum Ascomycota; class Sordariomycetes; order Hypocreales; family Nectriaceae; genus Fusarium; species Fusarium sp. NRRL 66894. The sequence continues at coordinate 17,151 of JABEEQ010001683.1, read as the reverse complement.
TATCGATCAGGGGAGTGCGTTCTAGATGGTACTGGGCCAGAATCATCTAAGACAACTCTGACGAGAAATGGAGAGAGATTCATCGCTTCTTTCAAGGCCGGCTTGACAAAGCAGACTATCATCTACAGCATGAATGGAGCACGAGAGCCTGAAGAAGGAAGAAGGGCTTGCAAATGGCCACGCAGAAATTCGCAGCATGCAGACTCGACTTGTCACAGTCACTGGGACAGTATGTATACCTGGGGAAAGACAGCAAGAGAGATGGTCGTGCACCAAGGACGCGAATGAAGCAGCCAAGATGAAGAAGTTACAAAAGTTATAATATATCGGTCGGCCGTGTCCGGGTCAGTCGCATGCGGCGCGCATCGAGGTCCTTGCAAGGAATCGATTCAGTGGTTGTAAAGACGACTGCTGATGTTTATCAGTCTCAGTCGCCAAGTAAACCCAGCTCATGAGTCGCTGCCCTGCTTTATATCGTAAGCTCTTTTCTGGACGATAGCCTCGAGCCATATGAAGGAGGATCGATCGGTCTAATCGTCATTGGACTTTGCTCTGGGCTGCTGTTGGTCTCGAACGGCGGGCGTTGTGAAGGTTGTCGCGTCGTTGCATCGGGGCTGCATCTCGTGCGATTGCATCTTGGGACAAGTCGAGGTGTCAAATTGATGAGCATGCGACAGCGGACAAAGTGCGCTCGAGATCTATTGAGGTTTAAGAGACCAGGCTTGAATTGTCGAGGATGAAATGATGCCAACAAACAAGCACAAATGGCCGACCGATCTGGAACGGACCATTGATTTCCCGCATGTCACTCACTGTCGGTCTCAAATTGACTCACGAGCTGGAATCAGGACCATTAAAGCTAAGTCATTGCCAAATTTATGAGGGTAGTAATCTTTATTCATTCATTCATTTCTATCCGTTGGACAATTCTTTGACTGGAAAGCAGGAGCGCGTTCGTGTCGGTAGTATTTTAGCGCCCGCGTTCTTCCTACAGTGAGTGACGCCCCCAGCAACCGATGCAGCCTTGAGTAAGTTTCATTCTGTTGCACAGCAAACTCGTCCGCCTTCAAACTGCTCAATTGCAGGTATTAACTTGAGATTACTTCTTTTACACGTGTCAACCTCCTCTGATGCGTAACAATGAAAGTGATGACAACTCACTCAGCATCGCAGCACAGCATCTCGTCGTGTTGGCGACAGAATACAGAGCCGCCCCCACTAGGCTCTAAACCTTAGACGCAATACCAAACTCAATCCGACTAGACCTTTACTAGGCGACGAATGAACTTTGACCAATATTCCGCATTCGGCAATTGAGCCAGTCTCACGTGCTCCATCCAGAAGATCTAAACGTTGCTGGCCTGATTGAAGCATCAGTCAGAAATCCGCCAGACAGATCTTAATACCAGCACATATGAGCCAAATGGGAGATTGAGAGTCAATTGTCGGAAGAGAGGTACAGCGACAATGAAATGCTGGTTGTTGAGAACAGCATGGCCACTGGACGTATCGAAGCTCATCGCCAGTAGAGACGCAGCGTACACAATGCCGTTGGCCATTAGAGAACCTTGTCCAATTTTCCTACAGTCACCGCATAATACTCCGTCGAAACAAGATTCTGACGATGAATGGCACTTCAACGTTCGTCAAGGGCGCGTGTCGCATGGCAAAACCCATGTTGAGACCCAGCGAGCTAACAAGGACAAGGGTTGGTTATCCACTGTTGACTGTAACCCCTGTATTCTTGTCAGCAGCAGGTATTTGCGCTCCAAACCTGGAAGCTTACAACACTGCTGCTGACAGGAACAGCCCTGTATTCCTATCAGCAGTAGACCCTTGACCTCTGAAACTTCCAGGTAAAATCCAGCTGCTGTTGAAAAGAATGGCCTGTATTCTTATCAGCAGTAGGTATTTACGCTCTAAACCTAGAAGCTTACAACACAGCTACTGACCGGAACAGCCTTCTATCCCTGTCAGCAGTACACATATATCCTCCAAACCTTCCGTGTAGAACCCAATTGCTGTTGAAAAGAATGGCCTGCATTCTTGTAAGCAGCGGGTGTGCAAGATTACAATGAAATACTGCTGCTGATAGGAATAGCCCTGTATTCCTGCAAACAGCAGTTATTTATTCATCCTCCAAAAGTTGTGACATCCATCGCTGTTCACAGGAATAAGTCACTGTATTCTTATCAGCAGCACATTTATCCTCTAAATGAAGACCTTCTATGACACGGGCTGCTGTTGGCAGAAATGGCCCTGTATTCCTGAGCAGCTGACATTCGTCCACCAAAATTCACCCCAACACTGGTGCATCTTTCGTTGGCAATGGCATTGAGGGTAGCTTTGACACTATACCAATGGTATCGAGTTGTATCTAATTGATAGGGCGTCATCATCTTGGGATCCTTATTCATTCTTGACAACCACCTCCATTCGAGACTTCACATCTTGTCAAGACGGACAATCAACAATGCATTCTTCTTGTTAAGGCTCAAATGCGATGAGATTATACACTGAATCAACCCTAAAATTATCCAGACAATCGCAACATCTCTCACTTTCCCAGGGTATTTATTGTCTGCCTTGTTCCATGACACTTTCAACCTCCATCTCTCTTCACCCGGTCGCGCTTTCATTTCGCCCTCGCCGCCTGAGTCACGCTCGCTTCCGCCGACTTCGCCTCCGTTTATCCGGTTTTTCACTCAAGTCACCCATTGTCTTTCGTTTCGCCGTCTTCTTCGATATTTCAGAGTCTCCACCACCATCGCCGTCTGAACTTTCGGACCTTGGAATACCACAACATTCTTTTTCAGTGTCGGCGAAGTGACACCTCGTGTCGCAGACCCGTCCCAACTGCTTACACTTGCACGGATTTTGCCTGTTTATTTTGCATTGCCCTTTACACCTGCACCCATCGTCAAGCCACTGAGACTGTGTCAGTCACTACCGACCTTTTTATTTGAATCGCGAAACTTACTTCAAGAATCTTGACACACTCTCGCCGAGTCTCAGCAGGAGGCCAGGTATACAGCGGTTTCTTGCTCGGGTCTTCGATATCTCGCTTCCACTGATTGAGCAGATTCTTCATCTTGGGAATAAATTGTCGCGCCATTGTTTCATTGGTCAACGCGGGTTCCAGAACCTGAACTTTTGTATGGCGGAGGATGTCAAGGAGGTGGGAGCTGTGCCAATGCATCGTCCCCGTCATGAGCGTATCCTCCAGCGTGATGGGTGCATGCATCGTGTTCGGAGGCTGGATTAACATGCCCCCCTCGTCAATCAAGATCGCTACCCCACCGTCGGGCACATCGCGACTCTCGAGTTCCTCGAGGGACAGGCCAGGCCACGCCAGCCAGAGCTTCTTGCCTTGCTCGGTCAGCGCAGTGGTGTAAACACCATGGCGATCAACATGCTGGAGATGTGCAGCGCCTTTGGACGCGAGGAGCTGGAATGTTAAACAATCGTCCAGGTCGCGCCATTCCTGCTTCTCTGACTTGCCGTTATCGGTGCGCGTACGCATCAGGGCGTAGTCTTTATTATTGGAGAAGCAAATCGGAATAGCGTTTTCCTTCAGACACCCGAGGTTCAGAAAGTTGACTGGGAGACCGCCGCTGGTGCTTCGCTCGGTAAATAATTCAACAGCCTTTGCGGAAGGAAGTCTCTCGGGCGCGTAGATCAATAGCCCGTCAATATCCTGTTCAAGGGGCTTCCCGAAATCATGTACATCAAGAGAATCCCTTGAACAAAGGATATCAAGGACCTCCGATATCTTCATCCGCTGCTCGGTAGCTTTTTTGACGACGATCGGTATACGCGGGGGTCCCTGATTGAGCAACCATACCGCCTGTGCCATTGTACATACGACGATCGTGTCATTCGGTAGGTCGGGGTTCAGTGCCATCTCTGCTGAAATCGGTCGTCCAATAGTAACCGTTGTCAAGAGCTGCAGCATGGCCGGGGCATCGGTCTTGGAGCGAGAGTTGGTCGGTGCCCTGTCGTGTTGAGATGAGAACTCCCGATTGGCTTCTTGGAAGGCGACTGTGGCTCGCTGGCGGTAATCACCGAGCATTTCCGAGGAGCTGGGTCGTAGGGCTGAGACGCTTCCACTTTCTTCGACTTCCGTATCGTCGCCGTTGGAATCGCTGTCAAAATCGTCATCAGCACTTGTTCGTCGGAACCTCGTAAAATGTCTTACCTGCTGCTTGCTGCATCGTCAATTCCGTTGACCAAAGTCGGAGATGAAGGCACCTCCTGTCGCTGCCTCAATTGCCTGAGAGCCGGACAGTTCCTCTCATGATGGGATTTCCCTTTGCTGCCCCTGGTATAAGACTGACCACAGCCGAGCAGGCAAGGTTCACACTGTTTCTCTTTGAGATGTGTTCGTAAATTGCCGGGGCGCGAGAATACATGACCGCACTGTTGACACTTATGCTGTGCCTTTTTATGGTATTTGGCGACATGGTCTTTATGATTAGTATAAAATCCCCGGCACTCTCCACACTGTTTACATCCCTCCTTCTGATGCTTATACCAATTCGACTCTGAGTACCACGTCCCGCATACCCGGCATTGGATATCCGCCTTGGAAGCCATGATGAAATGTCTGAGAGAAATAGAGCGGCCCGTCTCTGTACCGATCAACCGCGTAGATGTGTACTGCAGATGATGAAGCTGAAGTAAAAGGGCGGGTTTCTTACAAACAGAACAGCACGATATCTTGAACAGAACAGAGAGTAAAGAGGTGCGATTGTCCAACGGCGCAGGTAGTTGAATAGATCACAATTACAGAGAGCAAAGACGAAAACAGCCAGGAAAATTATCTACCCATCACTACATTGTTTATTTACCCTCCTTAGATCCGTTTGATGCTGCTCGTGTCCGTTTAACTCTGGCAGAGTGACAGGTATCAAAAAGCAAACGCTTCCAGTGCTTCCCGTACTGACTAGTGGCGGGCAATTGTGATAGAGCGGGAAGATGCAGATTAACAGCGTAGTATGACCAGGTCTGCCTGCGCACGTCTGGCAATCCACGAAAGAAAGTCAGAACTAACATATTTGTTTTCCATTTTGCTACATGTTTAATCGTCGTAAGAAACTATGGTGCATCAACCAAAGGAAGCAGCTTCATCGTTGACGTGTTGTGTTTGGGGAATTATCTTTGCGGTTTTGGTGATGGGTTTCGTACAAAACCGCAGTTTTCTGGCGGTCTAGTCCACTAATTCTTTCCAACAGCATATACGGTTTAGGCAGAGCAGGAGGACTTACAGGGAGCTCGTCTGGACCATTAGCAGCTTAACTTGGTACCGTCCCGTCCGCCATGGATTTCGCCCGGTCGGGACTCTACACAGCGCCTTTCTTGAGGACAGGTCATTACGCCCCTTCCAACAGCGCTCTTTCACTTGAACAGAACAGCACAGTCCGACCAACAGCCGGCTCAGTCCCGACGGAACCTGCAAGGTTGATTCCGGCCGACAGCGGACCAAGTGCCCTGTGGAGGCTAGGTCATGGACATCGGCACATCAGGCTGTGCCGATAGCAGCCTCCGCACGGGATCAATTGCCAGTGACTACGGATACTCCCTTGCATCTCAGTGGCAAGCATGCATAATTCCAACTTATGTTTCAATCTATCCTCGCTTGCGGGAATAATCTTGAGATCTGCCCTTTATTCCCAATGATAAAGCTTATGCACTCGCACTAAAATAACGGCCAAACTCAATCTCAACATCAACGAGCTACTTGGTGAAATATGCGTAATTCCCTTTTCAGCAGTGCCTTTTCATAAAAGCGGTGTTGGCGCCGATGCAAGCGACCACGGCTAGGTCCCGTGAGAATTTTAAAAGAGATGAGAAATTGAACATGGCTGCTGTGCTAGCCGTGGGTGTTTGTTGGTGATACAGCGCGGGTCTTTGTTGCTGAGTTGGCAGTTCAGCTTGGGCCACATACGTCACTGACCATCGCGCACTTGAATTAAGGAGTCATCAGCTCTTCAACAGCTAATCATTTCTCACCTTGTGGTAATCACTGACATTTTGGAAGGCCTTGAAGTGTCTGGGCAAGGTGGGATATCGACAGGCGACACTCTGGGCATTTGAGTTAGCTGTAAAACATGAGCGCCCCCGCTGTTCCGCCAATGTTGAAGTTGGGCGTTGTTTCGTGGGGTCCTGAATTACCCCGCTGCGTTTCGGGGGGCGGGCTGATATCCCGCTCATGAAATTCATCACGGCCAGCTTGCAAGCCAGCTGACATGGGTTAGGCGACGGAGCTGGCCAATCAATACATAATGCATGAAGGAACTGGAAAGGTTGAAAGCGACTCCGTAAAGCCTCTTTACGCCTCTATGAAGATCAGACCTCTTTAAGGGATAGCTATGTATCATTGAACATGGCGTAAGGCTTGCAGTAGCGTACTGAAGCCCTAAGCTAGCCGTGATGGTGTTCATGAGTATTTACAGGAATTGCTGGTGATGAGATTCAAATGCGTTGGCCGGGGTCAAAGCGGCTCAGTATCACTAATAGCCATACGTTGGAAGCACTGACATGTACTCAAGTTCAAATGGGTGGATTCGTTTCACAGCTGCCGTCCGACACCCAAGTTTCGGCACATCCTTGACACTTGCTTCTCCGTCAACTTCAGCCTGCCGCACTGTTGCTGCATCACCGCACAGTTATTGCAATATCATCCTGCTCAACCTGTTACAGTGTCTGGATTAAAGGATATCTATCAAATGCAGCAATGGCAAGTCGCTCTTTAAAAGCGCAATGTTCTCGCCATGTGGATCAAGGTAATTAACTATTCTGTATGGCTTGCTTCAAACTTGGACAATATTCGCTTCAATGCAGGGTAGGCTTAGCTACTTCCTTGGAGGCAGCAGCCAGGTGCCTGTCTACAGTGGACTGCAATGCGGGGAGCTGTGCGCCGCTAAATGTGCTACGCTGTGGATATAGGCTGTGATGCGCTACTTCTCTAGCACATACGACCAAAGGTAGTGGAAAATACGGGATCCCGTCCGCTCTCCCATAGTCAAGCCACTAACCGGCGGATTAGTAGTTGGGTCGGTGACGACCAGCGAATCCCCGCTGTTGTATGTTTTTGGTGAAATAATTCATTTTTGACTAATTGACAGTATTTAAAGCTCAACTTCTGTCTTTTCGCATTGCTTTGAACCAGATGCGATCAATGCTCACTGACGGCTTCCTTGCCATCAACCCACACTACCAAGCCATTTGCACCAAATCTTCTGAAGGCGCATTATTCAGGGCCCCCAAGACGCTCACCGTCACTTCCAGCGACATGCATTTGCTGATTGCTTTTGGAAGCTAAATATGGCATTTGGTCTAGACCCAGCAGATGTCGGTCCGTGAACGCCAATCACTTTATTTTCGGATCTATCATTTTTGGCGCACCGTCATGTGCACTGTGTCTGCTGTTGAGCGAGCGATCAGTAGTAGCAAATGCATGGGTCATCGCATTGTGCTTGAGAGGATACAGTGCTGATTGTCGATTTTGGATACGGTATGCGGGAATGGGAGCGATGGCTGATGCTGGGTCTACACATGGACAAGGATGGCAATAGAAGGCTGAGGAGGGTGACTGGCTGGATCGGTTCGTGTGGCTCTATCAATATTCTTAGGGAAGACAGAGGTACGCCATGGTCAAAGCGAACTTCCTTCCATGGGCTGAGAAAAGGGGTAATTCTATCATTTTAGGACATTTATTGTCGTTTTGCAAAACCGAACTATACTTACACCACAACAAGAAGTTGTCCCGCTTGTTTCCTCTGCTCTTGGGGCTGTTATGAGTCATGTCCGCTCAGTCAACTGAGAATCCCAGCCAGGTTAGAGCAAAATGGCATTCGTATTGAGCTTGGCAAGACCCTGCAGCCTCCCACGTTACGCAAGCCACTTATCGACCTTCTGGACTTATTCCATGCATTCTAGTCAAGCCACCTGGTATAAACGATCTGATATAAAGAGCCTCTGTCCTAACTGCGTCAGAAAATGGATTCCCAATTCTTCTTCCTTCATTCTAGAAGACAACACCCCTTTCCAAGACCTCTCTCCCCCTGTTGCACTCATCAATTCCCAACACGCGTCAGTGTCACCTTTCCCTCAAACAATCTCATTAGCCTACATCAATCATGGCGATCCTTCCGCAAATCGCCGGTCTCTGCGTAAGCACTCGTGTTGCTGATGAGCCAGCTGAGGAGTACCATCCTCCTCACATCACGCCCTTCAGAGACCCCGAGATTGGCGATGAGGTTCCGACCACTCATTGCTTTATTGAGTCTCAGACAGGCAAGAATTTCTGTATCAGATACAGATTTTGCCCTCTGTTCACCTTCCCTGATGGCTCAGATGCCATTTTGCTCACATTCTTCATTGACGGCATTGTGTGCCAACACCTTGTTTTAATACAGGAGGATCTCGACCGCGCTCAAGACTACATCCAAGACATGTGGTTTCGAAGCGTCGAGAAAGAGAACGAGCGCTTAGAGAACTACTCTCTGATGTTTCAAGAGATTGCACCTGGTAAGTCAATTGGAGGAATTCTCAAATGTCATTACTAACACTATGTAGTCGAGGAGGCCAAGAGAGCAACTGTCGTATCTGATCTCGAACGGGTCAAGGTCCTTGGAACTATCAAAGTCATGATCAGTTTTGGCAAAACTTCAGAGGGACCGGGACATTACGCCCTGAGTGATAAGCGAAACAATGAGTCGCTCCACATCGCTCAAAAGGCTCTCGTCCTTGAAGGACAAGAGAAGACCCATGGAACCAGGCATGTGGACATTCTATCACGAGAAAGCAATAGCTAATTTACTTGGTATACCCGGCATTCTGATGACCGCCACGCTCTGTTTAATTGATGGATTGACCCAAAAGTATGCTATTGATGATATCCAAACATGTGGCCGCATTCACATGACGTTTGGACCCCGCCAGTTGAAGACCACGGCATCTCAACGTTGCCAAGTCACTAAAAGTTGAATAGAAGCTTAGAATCGTTCAACCACATTACTTTGAGGTTCATATTCATCTCCCAATCCAGTTACCGGCTTTCAACAAAGAGTATTCCTTTAGAAATCCTGAGATTGTGCTGCTAAAGACAAACCTCTTCCCAGGACGTACCTCTCCCCCACGTCAGCCATCATGCTAGATCAACGCTCGTCGGTCGTACCAATCTATACCTTGGATCTGAGATCTTTCTTTAGTAGATACCTGAGTAGACGACAGCTATCAAACCTAGACTATACGCCACAGTTAAATGTTGCATTTTGTGGGTAAAGCGGGAGGAAAGGATCTGGCTCCCTTTATTCATTTACCTGGCCAGCTTATAACTGTGAGTCGGGGAAGAAGAAAGTAGGCTGATAACTTTTGAGATTCAGTCTCTTTAAACGAACAGAAGAGGTAAAGAGATGTTGTTAATTTGAAGGTGGTGAACGACATTAAGAAAAAACTGCACAACACAGCAGGTTCAAGCTCTCTACTGCAAGCTGGTTTCCAACTGCAAATCGGTTCCAATGAAGACGGAGTTTTCGTCATGAGAAAGAGAACTAAGTATTCATTTTGAGACTACTAGACTTAGGCAAAAGGAACATAAAGTTCAGTACGAAAAAGCATGATGAATCTAAGGTTCTACGGGAATTCCGTCCCCTTGTGTTCATCATCAACAGCCACGTGACCCTCCAATTGGGGCTAGACCTCTTACCCTGGAATGCCTGCCACAACCGGTGACAGCACAGTCGATAGCCATGATATGTAAAGCAGACGTTAACCTTGGTTGATCAACCTCGTCACAAGCAACTTTCGCCGATAGCCACGAACTAAAGATATAAATCAAGGGCGCATCTTTAACATAGCTAGAGCATATCGGACGCTGGCCATCCTCAATTCTTATATTCAAGCGGGGGCACGCAAAAGTCCATCTACAGGCTTATTTCACCGAGAACCGCAATACTTCCTCAACTTCTCCAACATATCACGATCATCCGAGCTAGGGATACAATGCCCCAACTCTTAACTGCGGCCAAATAAGCCCTGCTAGATTCTCTCTCTTCTATAACCGAGCTGTTTGTTATCATCTTCAGTATCACGATTCTGATCGAATACTTGTCGCAGAGGATACTAAGGTCGCATCTTCGGTCATCTCATTCGAAGCCTGATATCGTTCAATTTACTCAACCGTCCAATCAGACATTAAGACCAAAGATCTCCCCTTTCATACCTTGTTCTCAGCTTGCTCGGGCTGCCATGTGGAAGATTTGATGGTCGACATGGCCTTGGCAGGGATCATGGCAATAGATCAGCCAAGACACTACAATAAAAAATCGAGAGTCCAGAACGATGAATGATACTTGATACTTTCTTCGAAAACACCTCGGCATGCAGTTTCGAGTCGCCCAAGTCGCTCAATGGCAAACATCCAACTACAAGGAGTTGCTTAGGTAATGATGATTGGAGATCTGAACTTGGAACAATCTCGACAGCGATGACAAGAGCACCTTTGGTCGACAACCAAGGTTCTGAGTGGCATGTTTTGTATCGTCTCCGAGCTTGCACAAGTACAAGATGGTGAATTCACTACACATCTGCTTGCACAGTACCTGTATATACCCGGATGACCCATACCCTACAATTATTTCCTTAGGTATGGACGCTCTTCTCATCTATAATAATGTTCACATGGCGCTTATAAAATCTAAGCATCTTCCTTCATTTCCATCAGCTAGACCGAGTCAGAGACGAATCTATCTCTAGAGCCTTGATTTTCATTCGCTACTCTATACGTGGATTCTAACGCAGCTCGGTGCTCAATCCTCGCAAACTCAAGCAAGATATCGATGAGATCCTTCTTGTTCAGCGTGATTTTATGCTGGATTTCGAGTGGCACCATCCTGGAGGAGCTGGCCGAGGAGAGGAGTGTTTTTGTTGTTTTAGATAGCTACCCTTCGGCCGACCCAGACAGCGACGAATTGGACGAACCTGAAACACGAATTGTACTTCTAAGTCCGGAGGGTCTGAAAGACCATAACATTGACGCGAGGTTTTTGAAGAGACTTGAGACAGCAGCGAAGTCATGGTTGGATTGGCTACGCAATTGCACGCTAAGCTGATGGGCCAATGCAATAGGCTTCTATTCCAACAAGATGCACTGTCGCCAACCGTGTTCACATTTTCTTCTCAAATCGGAGGCGGTGAGAAGGCCCTTGAGACGTGGAAAGGGCTCAGAGTATTGCTGGAATGCTCGTTCGACACTCTCCGGGTCTCCAGAGCCAGGCCCTTGAGGCCACCATTGTTTCCCTAATAGGTAAACTGGCCTAGATTTCGAGTTTACCAATTCGCCCTTTAACCTATTCTTTACTTTATTAGTCTAGAGATAAGGCCCTGCCTTAAAATTAACTTTAATACCTAATAAAGACTTTATAAGCTAATTAATTAAAAAAGAAATAAACTAAACTTAATATCTTTTAATTAGCTAAAATATAATTAAAAATTATTAAATAAAAATAAACTTACTAAGTAATTAAATCTTTGCCTAATAGAGGATTTTCCCCTTGGCTCCCTCTCTAAGGATTATAATCGGCGGGATTCGAACGTAGGACCTTTGGCTTTGGAGTAAGCTAGGAGGTTATGCTAGCCTACACAAAGTTGGTCCTGCATCGGATCTTAGTCTCATCAGGTTTACCATGAATCTCATCGGTTGGCTCTTTAGAAAAGAATTTGCCTCAAGACTAAGGGTTACCTATAAGGCAACTATTAGGGAGGTACATGCGGAACAAACACCCCGGAGGTTAATTGTGCCGACAGAAGCTATCTTTACCAAATCTGGCCATTCTACAGATTAGCGTCTTAAATGAAGGGATGATATATCCGTAAAGACTGGGGAGATGATCAAACAGCCACTTCTTGGTATCCAGAGTCGAATTTCTGTTTTTGGTTTAGAGTCACCTGTAAAAAGAAATTCTAGCATGAGCTATCCCTTCTATCTTGCGGCCGGCCAATGGGAAGCCGAGATTCATGCCGATACCCCTGCCCATCACGGAGCCTCAATGTGCAAATGATCGAACATATAACAGGCTGAACACAATGGTTCATTATATCTTCTTTTCACCATCAGACTTGGTAGCGCTGGCATCTACGCACTCGCATTTGATCATAACCTCTTTCCCCCCTCAATCTCTTGTCGCTGTGCACCATGGCCTCGTCGAGATTGACATGGGTTTATGGGCGGCAACATCGGGCCAAAGACGTGCCAAAGGATGTTATCGATGAGTACAAAAACATCATCCGACACCTATACATAGATCAAAGCATGACTCGCCCGGAGGTGATTAGTCATCTCAAGGATAATCATGGATTTACACTAACGTAGGTCAATTGCCTTTTCACAATACGCAATCATGCTTGCTGACTATAGAGACTTTATAGTACCAGTCAGTTTGCCAAAGCAACGAAACGCTGGGGTTTTTACAAGCAACCTCGCCAGGCCCAAGCCCTAGCCCAAGCTCTCGAAGCAACTATTTTGCCGGAGCCTGAGCCACCGGGCGCGATATTTGATATCGAGGTTGATGCTTTAGACGCAGATGATGAGAACGAATCTCTTTTCCAGACTGCCAATACACTTGTCCCAGACTCAAAGATTCTCGAAAACACCGAGAATGACGATTCACCCTCAATGGGGGATTCTCGTGACCAAAGCCATCACTCCATTCGCCCTCCACAACGCCAACCACGAACTGATGAGTATCCATGTAAGGAGCCATCTCGGAAGGCCGGTGACCCCTTGCTGGAGGCCCAGAATGGCCACCGGAGAACCAGAATGTCGACCCGCCAATGCTACCCAGCGGATGTCAACAGTCCAATACGTATTTCGAGCGCCCCCAAAGCTCAGATTCCATTAATTTCGAGATGTGCGCCCCCCCGCATCATGGACCCAAGACAAAGACAAACACTTCTGACGAATAGCACGACGGCGGGGTTGTGCTCGGATTATTTGGCGTGCTGCTACCTTTTTCAAGACTCTTTTAACTGTATTGAGGGAATAATCCGCATTCACGGCAAAAATCTCGCCGATGAGAACCTTATACATCAGGTTTTGGATCTTATGAGGATTACCAAATCATCAAGGATGGGTGAATCTGCTATCGATCTTCTGCGAGATTTCCATCTCCTCGAGGCTGCAGAAGGGGACGCAGATGAGACATCAGTCTTGCTAGATACCTCTACGCAAGATCGAATGCTTTTCCACGCCTACTTGTCTGGCATCTATGTTCTTTTACAATGCCTAGAGAATAAAGCGCAGAGGCATCTTGGCCGACTTCGTCAGATCAGGGATGAACTCGTAGCAAGTCCGAATTGTTCTCTTGGTATGTGGTCCATCCTTTTTTTACAACAGGAATCCAGTCAGAGGGATACCCCAGATAATCTTCTTCAAAGATTGGACATTGATGATGAAGAGTTTCTGTATTTCTTTCAGATGTGCCTGAGCTTATGTAAGCAATGGCTTGAGTTGGTCGAAAATGGGGTCTCAAGTCATGCTCTCATACAGTTTGACAGCTTATTTCTACACGCAGATGATGCTGCAATTTCACAGGAGATCTGTAGATTAATGCAGAAACAGAGTCGCCTTGATACGTGGCAAGAGGCTGGATTCCTGTTTGCTTTCGTTTGGGGCAACGCGCAGCAAGAAACTTCAATCTCGTCGTCTTGGCGGAAGCAAGTCGAGATATCAGATATATCAACTACGCATTTCCTGGCCATTATTTGTCGAATGATTGTTCATCAAACTACCATCTCCTACCCAGCCTTAGAGAATGGATTTCCATCAGAATGTATCACAGAACAATTCATTAGCTTGCTCTATCTGGACACAGTCGAGGATCTCATGACAACACGACTATCACCGCGGGACGTTAAGAGAGATTTTCTACGGCACTTTACCAAGCATCATGGTCTGAACTAGAACCGGAGGATAACGGATCAATTAAACGTGTCCAGAACTATCAACAGAGAGTTCTAGATGACGTGATTCGACATAACATAGACAGTGCAAAAGACCACTCCTCGGTCCACGAGACTCCACCTCAGGCCGCACCCTCGCAAACAGATGTTCGGATGATCCACTCTATTAGTTTAGGTTCCAACAAGTCCAACAATTCATCCTCGCGTTCCGCAAGTTCTTCCCATGTTTGTCAAAGATACCTCAGCTCACTGAGCAACAATCCTACAATGACTCGATCGCCAACATCAGGATCCTCTCGAGGGTCTTCCTTGAACTCATTTCGGAGATTTCAAGCAGCAAGTGCAGCTATTACAATACATCTGAAAGAGCGTCAGGGTTCGCACGTGCAAAGTTTGGATGAACAAGGCGGTAGTACTTAGTCAGACACGCACTATCTCATTTGATATGATTTCCTTGCTGTAAAAACGACGTTGGAATGGTGAGGAAAATAATTATAAGGCCCTTTATATAGATAACATAAACCTTAGATTTCAAATAGACTTTTTATACATATCCAACATAAAGGTTCATGACGTAAAAGATCTCCAATCTTTCTCCTATATTCACACCACGGATCAATATTAATCTATCATCCTTTAGACCTCGCATAATACAATAGCCAGATAGGATAAATCATTAACTCTTCCATCCACTAAATATAGTATATGACTGCCACTCCTTAGCTGCTATCACAATGGCCTTGAAGTGCCTGTCTCATCTTCCCAATCATCTTTCTTCTCCTCCGAACGAAATTTATCCGAATTGCAAGAACCTAACTCCCGAAGACTCAGAAAAGGCCATATATGTTAAAGTCGGAGACTCTTAATTAGTGCAGGTAACTAATAATAGCTCTATTCACACGCTCTCATAGCTCTAGATATCATCTTTTCGAAGTGCTAACTATATATTAATACGCGCTGTTTAAAAAGGCGATGTTAAAGAAGGGAAAGTTGGCTCAAAGGGAGAGAGAAACGCAAAGGCGCCGCAAATGAGGCACCCAGCCCAGAGTCTGGTTCCGTTAATACCACCATGATAGTGAAAGGGTCGTCTTTGGCCTCTAAACAGGAGTTTCTACCGCCCGCCACGAAGAGGCAGACGATATCGGCAGGTTAAGAATACTATAGATAAAGATAATAAAGAATGCGAGGAAAAACAAATTAGTAAAAGATATTTATTAGTTACTACCCCCCTCATCAGCTGCTCTATTTTAAGATAGGAGATATATAGCCAAAGCCGCGACATCTTGGTTTCCTTCTTAATAAGAAGGTCTTTAAGGTACTTAATATATCCCAGGTTAATTTATACCTCCTCCTCTATGCGTAAAAGGTTAGGTCAAAGAAGGTAGATAATCTGTTTAACGGCGGTGTTGAAAATGCGTGAGATGGTGTCTATTATTGGTATAGTTGGTGTGGTCATGGGAATGTTTAGGAATGGAAGATGCTGATGATTTCTAGCGGGAAAAGACATTACGTGAGAGTGCCTAATAGCGAGCTGGGCCACTCGGTTGACACCACTGAAGATTTCCAGTTGAAGGGCTATTGCACGAGTCCGACCCCTTCTTATACCCCGCGGAGCTCACCGACAAGGCCCTTCCTATTGACGAGGAGCTGCTTGCCAGAATCATCCAGAGCATGGTGGCTCTACTCTACAGGGCACTTCAGGTGGGGGTTCGTCGCAGGAGCAGCTAAATTACCGGGGATCCAGCGGACGCCTAGCAGCTGCCCGAATTTGGCAACGGGCACAACCCCCTCCTCCTGAGCCACGCATCAACGATGCGATCAACTCTCTAAACGCTGGAATCGCGAACACAAGGCCACGATGAGAGATAGCCAGTTCATCGATGGCTACCTGGAAAACAAGGGCCAACAAGATGCGGAACTCGCCAAAATTCTTCATTGCCCCTTCACGGCATCTATAAGAATCACCATGGGTTGAATACATGCTAGGACTTTTTCCAGCTTGCCCATCAACCCACGGATTCAACACAAGGCATAAATAAGTAGTCGTTATGTTTAGCCTCCCAGGCTCTTCTATTTCTTTATACTCTATCTGCCATAAATACCCATCTAAACCCAAGGCTCGACCATATACGGCGCCCGCTGGCTCCCACTTATCAACATTTTCCTCCACAGAAACGCAATCAGCCTCATTTCGGAAGCATACAACGTACTCCCACAGTCCCCTTCAGCCATTTTCATCCTGCATTTGGCTTATATTCCCCTCAGCATCAGTCAACTCCTTCCCCGCAGCAGTAACGTCATCAAGCGACCTCTCCGCCTTAGCAGCCCTTACTACAAGATCTTTCCGGCCTGCTTTATCTATCAGCTTGTCTGCTTTGTTACCTATAAATCTCCATTTGCCATTACCAAAGCCACTGTCTCGAGCAAGACTTCAAGTAAAGTACTCAACGTTTTAGCCCTGGCTGTCATTGATATCTTCGCTTGCGGAGACTCTTGCCGGGGGCCTTTTTCTCGGTATGGAGACTGGTTATGGCGAAATAGAGAGGCAGGGCCTGAAGCGAGGTCAAAGTCAACTCATCGATATTAAGATACTGGCGCTGACGTTTGTCACGGCCAGGAGCAGATGGCAAGTCATCTTGTCGCAACCCCGAAAGAGGTCGTTTCTTACCCTTGTCTGGTTCGTGGCGGATTTCGGCTATCGCCTTGGTTGGTGTTCGATTTTACGGCCAGGTCTCCTACTTCCCTGGGACGGACGTCGCATGAGACCCGTTGTGGCCCGTCCCACGATGTGTCGAGCTACATGATATTGACTTGTTATTTTGGATGTTAGATGCGGACTCGTAAGTCTCGCTGATGTCGACACGGAGCTGATGGTGGTTGAGGCGCGCGAGAGCGAAGAGATTAAGCATGGAAATCGTGACTACTGGCACACCGGGCTTACCTGGACCGCCGGTAGATGGGCTCTGCGGATGACTACGATCTCCTACCTCCTTCGACAAGCATGGGAATCGCGAATGCTAGTAGTCAAGAAGACAGTGACACTTGGGATGACTATGGTCTCCCACCTCCCTTGGCTACCAGCAGGCGATTGAAGCACTCCTCGAAAGTCGTCCGCGTGAATCAAGGCAGAGGAAGATGTCCCATGGAGGATCGAACACCGTGATGGTTAAAAAAAAAAAAAAAAAA
>JABEEQ010001682.1:0-35260 GCA_014824365.1 Fusarium sp. NRRL 66894 | reverse complement strand
CCCACTTCCTATGCGGCATCCTTACTCTAATTATTCGCCGGTTCAACCTTTCACAGGGAGCTCTTCGTCCGCGGAAGATCCACCGACCAAAATTCAGCCCCGGAGCAGGACTTGGAGTATATCGGCCGAGTCGGAGATGATCTTCATTGCCGCCGAAAATCTGCCCCTGATGGTCTCGTTTGTTAGCTCATGCTTTTGCTGCTGGCGACAATTCACAGTTCACTCAAATCGTGATCCTCCAGGATTCTTTTCATGCTACGTCGTACTGTTTACTCCCCTATAACACACCATCACCGACTCTGTCTCAACTCTCTCACCCTGGGTGGCTGACTCGCAACAAAGCAATACTCTGCCACCCCCTTCTCACCCAGTTCAATTTTAAAACCCTTCTCGAATCACCACGGGCCAGGCATCAAGATCTGACATCCAGCTAGCGCAGTGCGCCTCGCCTCCCCCTTTGATAAGCTTAGTTTGCGAAGAAAATTGATCCTTCAAGCTGGACAAACCGGCCTCTGGGCTGAGTTTCCCGGCATATGGTGACGAGATGGTCCAAACGTCTGCTGGCGAAACAACATCTAACAGAAAAACAAAATTGAGCCTCACACCTTATCTGAAACGTCGTAAACATCTGCAGTAGACGTATGGCATCCGTGCTTTCGTCTAAGGTTTACTGGGTCTTCAGGGGGTGTGCAACAAAAACCCTCCGAGTCAACTCACCAGATTGACTCCGTAGTTGGTATCAATACTGCTTAAATAGTCGATTTACACGAGTCCTCTTACCAAATGAACTCTGTGGTAGGTATCGCGATGTAAACAGTCGATTTACAAGGACTGCTTATATTTCGCTTGCAAATTGTTCACAGGCTCACAGGTTACCAGAAGCCTTACAGACCTTTTCTAACTTCTTTCTACGATGCACTTATGAAGATGCACTATGCTCCAAGAATGGTCCTACGAAGAAGAAACTCTTTCCGTGTCTTGGTAAACCCCCCGATGATCACTTACACGACTTACCATGTTGAGTGTCGGCCGCCCTCTGACGGGGGTCCAACGTGCGTGGAAGGAGCGCGGCCCGTCCTGCACCCCACTGTGACATAAACGGTAGAAACCTTGTGCATGTTCCAAGTATCCACTTGCTAGTGGCTGTATCCGCACGTACCAACAACAACCAAAACATCTCTTTTGTTGACATTCTCACACCCCCAATTCAAACCACACTACAATGCCACAATGGTCATGACAGCGTCGCGATACCGGGCGCGCAAGCAAAAGGTCTTCCGGTCCGTTTTCCTGACGGACCTCTCATCGCCCACGCCGCGTTCAACTCCCGTTGCAGCCTTCACCGATCAAGGTGCAGCCTTTGGAGGTCCCCACGCGTCACCTCAGCATGTTCCCCCACCACCACCGCCTCTCTTTCACGAGACTCTCCAACATGCCGATGACCAGGTGAGATGGGATCGAGCATGGCATGCTGTCACATCCAAGATCCAGCTACCAACTTCGGTTGCGGTCGAAGATTCCTTTGGCACTTTGCCTCCAGAGTCACAAGACGTTGACTTGGATTTCCGTGATTCCCTCGCTCTGCTTCTCTATCCTGGCCGCTCTTTGCCCCAAGCTGCCCATACAGAAGATATTCTACTTTGGCACACACATCAAGTTCGCCAGCACTTTATCCACCATGTTATGCCACTGCTGGCTGCATGTACCAGCCAGGGTGATCACACACAAGTCTTGGTCTCAAGTATCTCAACTCTCGAAGCAGCTCATAGGCAATATCTTTGGGGCTTGACACTCATCGTCCAAGGCTACGAAGAGGAGGCATCTGCAAACGCAGCCTTTTCAAAGTTTCGTCGTGATCTACATACCATCATTGGTAACTCTCTCAATCAAGGCTTGACAAACGCCCTGACAAGTGTCTTGCAACGACTCATTCGTTCTAGCCTCGGTATAGGGAGACGTTATGATGGAATATTAGAATCACAAAACAATTGTGGTGATTCGGCGGCTCGGGAAGAGTTTCTGGGACTTCTTGAGTCTCTTAAAAATGTTGGACTTGTAGGAGAGAGATTCCAAGTGCTCTTCGCCGAAATCATGGATGCCAGCATGGAGGAATTTATCAAGACCTCCTATTCAGGGTTCTGGAAAGCGTCTGAACAGTCGTCAACGCCGGGCTCAAGTACCTTGACTGGGTGCCTTGGCCATCTTTCAGACTGGGTTGAGAACCAGTACGGTCGCCTTGCTGTTGAGGTGTTCAGTCGTCTTGAAACTCATATCACTTGGAACGACGTTGAATGCTGGAAGGAAATCGCTGTAGGTCGCCTTGCTACTTTGCGAATTCAAGAACTTTTCGATATCGCGTTGAATTGGCCCGAAAGCCGAGGCGGACTCGATGATCTTCGTCTGGCCGTTTCTACGCCACAACGTCGCCTTCAATTGACCGACATATTCTCCCTCACTCTTCAGAAGCGACTCCTTCATCCCGGACGATCCACCTCCGATATCCTTCAAACGTACATTTCTATGATAAGGACATTTCATGCCCTGGATCATTCGAAGGTTCTCCTTGATCGTGTCGTCCACGCACTGCAACTGTACCTGTGCCAGAGGGACGATGCCATTAGGATTGTCGTCACAGGCTTGCTCTCTAACCCGAGCGAGGCTAGTACGGAGGAGGGAAAGGCAAGGCTTGCGGAGTTGGCAGTATTACTCAACTCAGCTTCTCAACAGCAACGGCGTCAGGTAGACGACGAGGACCTAGACTGGAACGACATGACCTGGGTGCCCGATCCTGTGGACGCAGGTGTCAACTACAAGAGACCTAGGAACGAGGACGTCATCGGCACTCTGATCAACGCGCTTGGCTCTCAAGATATTTTTATCAAGGAGTTCCAGCTTATCATCGCGGAGCGATTGCTTTCTAACCAGGCAAGCTTTATACAAGAGACCAAAGTATTGAGCCTGCTTAAGAAGCGGTTCGGTGACAATGCTCTACAAAATTGCGATGTCATGATGAAGGATATTCAAGACTCAAAAAGAGTCGATGCGGTTCTTGGCAAGAATATTTGTCAAC
The DNA here is from genome assembly GCA_014824365.1 of Fusarium sp. NRRL 66894. Taxonomy (NCBI): domain Eukaryota; kingdom Fungi; phylum Ascomycota; class Sordariomycetes; order Hypocreales; family Nectriaceae; genus Fusarium; species Fusarium sp. NRRL 66894. The sequence continues at coordinate 32,190 of JABEEQ010001682.1, read as the reverse complement.
CGTCGGTTGATTCAGGAGCACTGGCATATCACTCCAAGATTCTCTCCCGACTCTTCTGGCCTACCCTACCTAAAGACCCTTTCACAGTTCCGCCACCTGTTGCAGAGATGCGGGCCAAATATGAGCAAGGGTTTGAGCGACTCAAGACCTCTCGGAAACTCACCTGGTTGGATCAGTTAGGTTCTGCAACTGTGAAACTTGACTTTGAGGACCGCACAGTCGAGCTTGAATGCAAGACTTACGAGGCTGCGGTGATATACACATTCCAGAATGATAGCACTGAAGGCAAACCCGGCCCCACAGAACGAACTTTCGATGAGATATGGCAACATCTTATGATAGACGAAGATCTTCTCGAGCTGGCCTTAAAATTCTGGATCTCCAGGCGAGTGCTTCGTGATGTTGGTAGCCGAACCTATGTTGTCTTGGAGCGTTTGGACGACGGTGAACAAGCTGGTGAAGCAGGTGATCCTGGTGAAGCTCAAGAACTTGGCAACGACAGCCGCTCGTCTCCTCGCAAGCCCAAAATCGATCCCAAGGAGCAGGAGCGACGAACTGTATACTGGCAGTTCATCGTGGGAATGCTGACAAACTCAGCACCGACTATGCCCCTTGGACAGATGTTAATGATGATGAAGATGCTGATTCCCGATGGCTGTTCATGGACTAATGAGGAGTTGCAGGAGTTTTTGGCAGAAAAGGTGGCAGAGAATAAGTTGGAGCTAGCCGGCGGCAAGTATCGCTTGCCGAAGAAGTGAAATAAGCTACTCGAACCTGAGCGTCGTTGAGAGTCGAATGTCTGCATCATGGGGTTCGAGCGAAGTGCGTACTGGCTGCAGTGTCACCCTCTCGACAAACCAACACGGTGCTGGAGGCCGTCAGCGCATGCTTGCACCACAGACAAACATTCGGGACCGAGCAAGAGATTGACGAGCCGAGACGACTGTTTGATGGCGAATATGCCGTGGTTACCGCTGCTGCATCAGACGGGAGAGGGATGTATTCGTATTTCATCCTCCTGTTGTTACGTATGTGAATGAGGCCTTGTTTTGCATCGAAACGTGGCAGCAAGAAGACGGAGCCCGGAGGTCACAGGTATAACCGGTTCATCTCCACAGCCTTGATACATCTTCCTTGCTCCTATGTCGTGCCTGGGGGAGGTTTGTTTATGTACTTAGTTGTGCGTTGCTCCAAGCTTCCAGCCGAGGCCGGGCAAATAGCCAGAATAGGAAATATGAATCAAGGTGCCCCAAATGAGCGGACCCCTCGAGTGTTTGTGATCTTCACCAGGGTTTAAGAAGTTCACATAGAGAATAGGGCGTTTGCTTTTGAAGGACACCGGGGAGTATTCTTTATCACCTTCGGAGTTGACTTGGTGCAGATCTAGAATAGCAAGGGCTCCAACGACGTTCTAGGCAGATCCTATGGGTTCCCAAACACTGAGGGGCCAGCCGAGGTTTCGTTTCGTTTCGTAGGCCAAAGTGGTTGCAGCTATTGGCTCCTCAGAAATTCGATGGGTGTAATGCGCAGACACATGAGGCAGCAGGGCACGTTGTAGTGCTTTCGAGGTTTCCTCAAGTGCTCGACAGCTCGATCAACTGCTTGTATGGACAGAAGGGAAAGTGCATGATGGATGTCTGTCCGTATCATATTTCAGTCACGGCGATTTCAATGAATCACAAATATTGAATCATCGAAATCTGTTCCAGGCCATCCTCAAAATCCCTTTTCGGCCTTATCCGATGTTTCCATAGGCAATGTTCGCTTCCTTGATTTTACGACACAGCCACCTTATCACTCAAGGCAAGGTATGTAAGACATGTGTAGGTCAGAGCAATGTGCAACAAGCAAGCCTCCGGTGGATAGGATGTCTTGGTTGTGATAATTTACACAATGGCGGTTTGAAACATGACCAGCTCGCGTGAATGATGGGCCGAATTATTACACAGGCCTCGGCGTAAGGTGGTGCGACTTTTATTATGTTATGTTGTGTTTCTTATTACAGTAGGTATCCGCTCGGCTGTGCCGTCGGGAAACGGTTACCCTTTGGTACAGTATAGTATGGTTGATACCGAGTCTGCTGGGCTGGCAATATTTGTGGTTGATGCAGGAGAAGTCGTAAAAGGAAATAACATTTCATTGGCTATGAAGGTCAAACGGCACCCGAATAATGGTGAGTATCCTTATGCGCAACGATACAGCGGAAGCGGCCATATCGTGAAGGACATTGCTGTATTCCAATAAAATCCCTTTAGCAGATTCGCCTATGCATATGCAGCTTTCCTTGTTCTCGTTTGTTCGCCAAGTGACGAGTCCGATCGCCGGACTTGAATAGTCAGGTAGGACGTTTTGGCTTTTACTCGATCGCTGCGAACGTCAGATGAACGCAAGGTTGACGTCGGGGCAAGTCGGGCTGGTTAGTAGGCCCTCTCTTTGATGGAGAGAGTTTTGAGCTTTTTGCCCTCCTTGCTCAAAGGCCCCTGTCTCTCTAGCTGACGAACGAACACCTGTTTGTCTTGGCTAAATGAACGTGGGCCTGTGCTGTGCAATTATGAATGGCTCGAGGCACGCGAGGCGACGGCTCACATGATGGATCATGTTTACGCCTGAATCATCACAGCACCAACCAAAGACGGTTATAATGTATCACCGGAACCTGATAACCCAAGTCAATTATGCATTGGCTAATACTTTGTAATCGGGCATAGCTTGATCATGTTGAGTTTTCTCACTTCCAAATATGCACCTCGAGAATTGTCGTCGGATTTATTCAGAGTTTCAAAAGTTTAAGAATAGATAAGATGGTTACATAAGAGGAGAAGCTTCAGGTGCATTAGATACCTAAACGTTGTTCTTTAAGAGAAGCCTGATCGAAACCTTTGTCAGTGCTTTTATTTATTCTACTTCGGAAAAGGTGCCTCTACTAGTCATAAGTGAGGTTACCTTGATCAGCTGGAACTGATAGTTTCCACTGTTGCATGTAGTGCTGTATGGGTTGAGTCTGTTTCCTTGATGAATCGATTGCAAGTGGACGGGGCCGGTTCTGTTTAGGTATTTACGGCACCTGTCGCTCACAGTGGAGTTCACCTGATATGGATGGAACCCCATGCAGTCGAGGTGGCCCCCAACCTACCTAAGTTAACAGTGAGCTGTATCAGGCCTCTCAATAGTCCAATATGGAGGAGGGTCTTTCAAAGTAAGTCTCATATCTCCTATCTGCTGCATCATACGCACTTTCAACATGTCGATTCCCACAAACAGAGAGGCCATGAAATGTCAGCAATTCCCTGATCTGAGTTCCCGTGCCCTGGTCGATCGATGGGTTGTGCCCGCTTGGGCTTGGGCGGGCTGGCTGATGAACTGGCTTGATGGGCTTGAATTCTTCCCTACCCTGCGCATGCAGCTGATGGCTAGACTTTCTCTACGCATGACCATGGCCACGACCATGACCATGACTCTTTTGGCGAACTGTGCTTTTAGAAGTGGAGGCACGAATAGTCGGGTGGTTTGGCACGCTGCAGAGTGTGACTTTGTTTATCCAGGACAGCATGAGGAGTTGGTTCTCCGCCTCTGGTGTTCTGTTGAAGCGGTTGATGAGGGCGTGCGTTCGTTCTATCGCTTGGGGTTTCTATGTTGCTATGCTTCTCTTCTTTACTACAATATTGGTTCCTCGCTGAACCTCCAATCTTGTTGTCGCTTTCGGCATCGTCGATAAGAGGCTCTCGATGATCCATTCTTAGCCCGTTGCGTTTATCATAAACCATGCAAATTCCGCCATTCACCAGCCTGTCAACCAGTCCCGTATTGATAACTTTGACTACGAGCAAGGGCGTCCGCTGGTCGGAAGCTTCCTTGATGGTCACCGTCAACCTTGCTCTCCACCTATTACCGAACACGGCCGGCCGGCATATTGATGGATTCAAGTATCATATCCGTCCTTGATGAACTGCAATTGCGACTGCGACTGCGACTGTAGCAACGATTCTGACTCGAATGCCACATTTCGTACAGACCATCCGCCAAGAGGTTTCCCCCTGCTCATAGTTGGAGGAACACAACACGCCCAAGCGGTTCATTCTCGCTTTTGCTTGTCCACCGTATCGTCTAGCTTGGCTTATTAACTCAATTCACTTGGTTCATCAACACAAAGAAGGCGCTCTTACTGACCCTTCTGAAGGTCTTTAGCCACCGTTTCGTTTCACGCCCCCCGTCATCTGGATCTGACCTGTGCCTAGTTAGTTTTCATTTTATTCGCTGCTAGACTACCCAAACGCCTCGTACGCTTCGACCATTGCAGTCCGCGACCACTGACGCTCACTCAGGCCAAGCCTCGGGTCAGCATTCACTTCCAATATCTTACTTACATTGCCCAACTTGCATTGCACTGTCCACGACATCCACCGGTGATCTCGCAACCAACCCCCCGCCTACAAGGCGGCATACAAACGAGAGAAGTTTTTTTTTTTTTGTTTTTTTGTTTTTTTAGTTTAATAGAAATATCATATCTAACCGTGAACGTAAGACTTTACCTCATGCCCTAAGCAGGCCCAGCCAACAGCCCAGTCTTTGAGCCGAGACGAGCGAGAGCCTAGCCCAGACAGTGAGAGTCAGAACGTGCAAGAGACGACAAAGACTCCAACTGTTGCCCTTCCGTATTGTACCTTCCATTTAGTAGCTTGCCTAGCTCTCTGCGACTTGATTTCACTCCCAGCCAGCCTGTCCCTGCAACCCACAGCATCATCACCACCCGCCTGCCGCCTGGTCCCAGGGAGTCTGGTCTGGTCTCATTCGTACAAGCCGTGGCATTCGTTTTATTCTCTGCATTTCTTTCTCTTGTCTCTCTGTCCCCCACACCATTTTGTTCTTCTTCTCCTCTCCCTCCTTCACTTCAGTCTTCTTTCTTCCAGTCCTCCTTCTGCATCTCCCTCTTCCCATTCGACTTCTCGTAGATGCAACGCCGCCAGCTCACACCCCGCCTCATCCTCGTCGCAGAACGCCGCCACTAGAGTTGAAACTACGTCGTCATCGGCGTTATCGCAAATACCCGATAACGAACGACTGCCCCTCATCATCATACTCATTCATATTCACCCGTGGCTGCTCTCTCTAGCCTCCCCACGACCGCTTGCGTGCCCTTCTCACACTCTACTCTACTCTCCACTTCCCATCTGCCTCGGGGCCCGGGGAGCTTTGATCTCATGACCACAACCTATCTGCGTTCTCCGATCACCGTTTTGTGACTGCAGCGTGCTACCGATAGTCCTAGTCCAACACATATAATACGAATACACATATTCACTCATCTTTTACGTGGAGCCCTCGTGCAATCAGCATCCGTCAACCTTGCTCCCACCCGCTTCGTGCTATTCGAAAAGAACTGCCTTCACCATTGCGCTCGCCTTTATCGAGTTCCAGTGAGCTGCAGGAGGACTCGCGTCTGCGCAGCTCCGTTGGTTTGTGAACCAGATTGGGCCAGTACCATTATCAAGCCGTTTGCTCATAATGGATCCTATGGATTTCGTGCTATCAAGCAACCACCACCAACCTTCCGGTCATTATGACCCTGTGCATTCTGCCTCAAACCATTGGGCACCACACTCTCAGACACAGAACTCACCAGCGTACCCGTGGCCTGCCCCAAACCCAAGTTTACCTCACATCTACTCACATCACTATGCCATGCCGCCACAAAGCTCTGTTCCAGATCCGTACGGGCATCATGCAGCTATGTTACCACCGATGTTAGGCATGTCGTCTCCGGGTCCGTTTGCAGGTAGCATGCCTGGGCCAGCATCGCCACGGCCAAGCGGCCGTGCTCATTCGTATCGCAACAGCATACCGGTTACCGTTGTTCCAATGCCTTCTGGCACTGGTAGCTACAATCACGATGCAGCGTTCGCAAACCAGATTCCTGCCAACAGACCTCCAGATTTTCAGCCACAGGGGCTCGGTTTAGGCAGGCCTCCCCTCGGAGCCGGTCACCAGGAAGTTAATTCACTACACCGTTCAGCATATGTCCATGGCGACTCAAGCGCCAATGGCATGAATCATAGCAACACTGGTTACTTTCCACACTTTCTCCCAGCCCCGCTACCCCCTCAAACCTTCATCCCGACTTCGACAAGAAGAGGCCACTTAACTGCTGCATCGTCATCATCCAGGTCATTTGGTAATCTTCCCTCTCCCACCAGTAAGTCTCTCCCAGTAGCGTCGCTTTCTCGACATACCCTTTTCAGTCTCATAGGCTAGTGGATTTGCGAATCATTTGTTATTCCGTGCGATGTTGTTGTAGACTGAGTGTCCTTCCAATTGCTAATGCTTACACTTTCTAGGACCTCTTCCTTCGTCATCTGGATTTCGGCGATCTCACCCCAGACAACGCAGGCGCATAATGTCGACAGAGTCCGGACACGACGACAATGAGGATGACGGGTATCATGGTCATCGTGAGCAAGTTCTCCACAGTCCGAACGGTTCCGACTCATCGCCAGAGGTGGAGGAGGCCTTAATCCGGCAGATGCAATTTGTCAGAGGCTCTTTGAAGACGAAGATGGTGGCTTCCCAGCTAACGCTCCAGTCACTCCTGAGCGTCACGCTTGAGGACTTAGCCGAGACAGATCGAAGTAAGGACTTCCTCCCCGTCGAAAGCGATTGAAGCTAACGTGTTTCAGGTTGTGTAATCTGCTATAACGAATACGGCATTGAGACTCCAGAAGGCATTAAAGAGGCTCCTCTTCGTCTACCAAAATGTGGGCATGTTTTTGGCGACCACTGCATCAAGAAATGGTTAGAGGATTCGGATAGTTGTCCTTACTGCCGAGACAGGCTTCACTCGGAACCCAAGGCACAGACAAATTCGTCTGCCGCCGCATTTCTAAGCTTGATGAGAAATAGAGGCGCGAGCATCCATCCAGTGTGAGTCGAAAGAGAAAGAAGAGGGAACACGAATACCTTGTCCGCTTGATCAATCAACTGACGTAGGCAATAGGATGGCAGCGAGTGGTCCACATGATGAAGCTCTGGCACGGGCAATCATGGCCACGTATGGAGCCGTAGACCCACGGAGCAACGGCTCGCCTCGATATTCTGCACAAGTACCCGGAGAAGGAAGGTCACCTCCTAGAGAAGGTGGTGAACACCAGCACCGTCGACTTCGGACGCGGTACGGCAGCTCATCCACGCGTGATAACTTTGTCTTGCCCGAAAATCGCAACCAAGCAGCGTCGACATCTTCCCAGCCTGTCACGACTGGCCCTAGTCTATCAGCCATGCCACAGCAAACCGAACGTCCACCTTCGGAAAGACAGACACAGGAGTGGAGGGGTGTTCCCGCCCAGAATGCAAACGACGGATCAACGACAGTCCAAGATCGCAACGCTGAAACAGAATCGTCAACTGGAGCGACGCCAATAGTCTTGCCGGGGTTACCTCCATATGCAACACAAGACGCTGAAGGCCAACACTCAAATCTTAGAACTCTTCGGAACCCATTGCAAACACAGACGGGTTCGCCATTTGAGGGTTTGGGAAACAACGAAACTGCACCAGATGTGACATATCACGGCAACCGTAATTGGTAGTCTGCCATTTAACACCACATTCTTGGCTTTATCTCCCGAAAGAATAGGAAGAAAGGGCGGCTGAACAAAAACCGACGGAGAGCGGATACGTTTGTGACAATTAATTTGGCAGCGCAGAAGCTATGGGCTCGTCAGAGTCACGGGATCGCAGTCGCAACATAATAGGTGGACTGATTTGATATGAGAATTCGGGAATCACAAAATACATGAGGTCAGGGGCCTTTCTGGCACGGGTTGGCGTTGAGTATCCTGGCATGGTCATGGTTGAAAACGCACCAGATCAAGGAATTTTTGGTATGTTTCTGGTTGATTTCACCAGAGCCATGATTGGAAGGGAAGTGTTTTGATGGGGCACATGCAAAGAGACTGAATTGTTCACTACTCCGTATCCAGCCATCAATGGGTGGGCAACCTATCGCAGTAGCGGAATTAGCGATAATATCGAATGAAACTTACATAGTAGTAATCAGCAGCAGAGTTGTGCTCCCAAAGACTCTTGCTCAGTTTATAGTGTCTACTGATCTCCTCGATCGGATTTCCATTAAAGCGCATGGTCCAGCTCCGCAACTTATACTAGAATGGAACTAGCGTATTGATGTCTCCGCATCAAGAGTTGGTAGGTCGGAGTTTTTGTTGTATCGATGATGCCGTTGGAACGGTGCAATGTTGACGACCGACTCGGACCATGTGGTGCATCCATTTATATCTCTGACGATTCGAGTATCTCATAGAGCCTTGAACGTTTAGGCCTCCCCACCACGCTGAAGATAGACGAATCGCTTATAAGACCATTCCCTGTCGCTGTACCCCTTGAGACATGCAACTGTCACCATTACATGTGTCTTCCTACGTTCGACATAAGGTTCATACATAAACTGGCATTCAATTTTTTCCCTCCTTGCATTTTTATTTAAACTCGACTATCATGGGGTTACCACGGGAGAGTATCACGGCCGCAGCTGCTATTGGTTCCTTATCTCTCGCATGGGCACAGAACAATTGGTCAAGACTCCAGCTTTTGGGGCACTTTACAGAGCTTTGGATTGCGAGTCTCGCTATCTGGGGCGTCTGGGCAGTATGGATATACCCTTTATTTGTGTCGCCCCTGAGACATCTTCCTGGACCTTCCGGGAACCATTGGTTCATGGGTCAGGCGAAGAAAATCATGGCCGAGCCCTCGGGTGTTCCAATGCGAGAATGGTTCGTGGGCAACTTTCTTGTGTCGACGCCTAGATCACGGAATAATCACTGATGAGCAAATCGCATTTAGGGCTTCTAAGATTCCCAACGATGGCCTACTCTGCTATCGCGGTTTCTTCAATCAAGAGAGAGTGATGGTCTGCTCAACGAAAGCATTGGCTGAGGTTCTGAGTACCAATAGTTATGCTTTCCCGAAGCCCTCTCATTTTCGATGGTCCATCGGTCGCATTCTTGGTATTGGCATCTTACTTGCCGAGGGCGAGGAGCACAAGATGCAGCGTCGCAGCTTGACACCCGCATTCGCCTTTCGTCACATCAAGAACTTATACCCGGTCTTCTGGAGCAAGGCTAGGGAAGTGACACGCACCATGATGGCAGAGTTCGGTGGAAAGGAAGAGGTCCAGGTTGAAATATCTAGTTGGGCATCACGAGCCACACTCGATATAATTGGTCTCGCCGGGATGGGTCGGGACTTTGGCGCCATTCAAGACCCTGAAAACACGCTCGCTCAAACGTACAAGCAAATATTCAAGCCTTCACGCCAGGCCCAAGTCCTCGCTTTTATTGGCATGATTATCCCCATGCAATTTATCACCAAGCTACCTTTCCGTCGAAACGAGGATATTGCTAAGGCAGCCACCGATATCCGGGCAGTCTGTCGAGATCTTATCCGTGAGAAGAAGGCAAAAATTGCCAATAAGGAGCAAGCCGATGTTGACATACTATCGGTCGCTCTTGAAAGCGGTGGCTTCACCGACGAAAACCTGGTTGATCAGCTCATGACATTTCTCGCGGCAGGGCATGAGACAACAGCTTCGGCCATGACCTGGGCAATATATATGCTCTCGAAGCATTCCGATATTCAGAGCAGGCTGCGGGACGAAGTGCGCGAACGTCTTCCGTCTGTGGATTCGGATGTCGATATCACCAGTCTCGACATAGACCGCATGCCATACCTGAATGCAGTGTGCAGCGAGGTTCTACGATATTACGCCCCTGTCCCGTTAACAATGCGCGATGCCGCCTACGACACCACCATTCTCGGCCACTCAATCCCCCGCGGCACACGTATTGTCATTGTACCGTGGGCTACTCATTTTGATACTGAGCTCTGGGGACAGGATGCGGGCCAATTCAACCCAGAGCGGTGGCTCCCATCGGGTGGAGAGAGTGGTTCCGCTGACCGCAAAGCAGCGAGTGGTGGAGCGAGCAGCAACTACGCGTTCCTGACTTTCTTGCATGGCCCACGTAGTTGCATCGGATCCAGTTTCGCAAAAGCAGAGTTCGCCTGTTTGCTAGCGGCATGGATTGGTCGCTTCGAGTTCACCCTGGCGAACCCTGAGGAGATGGATGAGAAGAAGGTGGAAATTCGGGGCGGTATAACGGCCCGGCCCGCGAAAGGTATGCACGTCAAGATCAAGACAGTGAGCGGCTACTGATATGATACGGGTCTATTTGTCTGTCGATTATGGGTCGGAAAATCGGTGTACAGTACAAGGCTTGTTTTGCGTTTACATGATATTATGTTACATAGGCGATATTGCGTGAGATGGTGTGGATGCAATCCCCAAGCCATTCGTTCACACAGTTGGAGCTTGTCTTAGCTAACGGGTAATAATGGAACGGCTCGCCGGTACCTATTCTACGAACATTCCTAACAATCCTTACCGGTTCCGCCCAGCTTATAATAAACGAGACCTTGCTCATACGTATTCGTTCTCGTCCAGTGAGGTTGAGCTGCAATACGAGGCCGGCACTGTGAGACACTATAGACAAAGGATTATCCTCACTTTTCGATACTGTACAGGGTAGACCCCACTTCGTAGCCTGTAAGAACCGACGCATGTGTAACTGCAGATGACTGCCAGCTGGCAATGGATCTTCGATGCGGATATTACGACGACGCTAGCCAATGTGTGGCGGCCTGAATGAGGTATTCAGACTGTCGAAGCACTTTAATTAAAGCCAAACGTCCACGATATCAGGTCACGCTTTGCAAACCTAGAGCTTGTCTCTTACAACGTACCCATTGAGATCTACGGTAATACTTGCCTAGCCATCAAACGTACAAGTCAAGTTTTAAGAATTAGCGCCCAGGCCTCCCATGGCAAATGGTTCATCGCCCAGCCCAGAAGGCCAGATCAAATCTAAGACCCGCTACGATCCCCATTCTATTTCAGCTTGACCAACGACGTGCGACCCCAGCCACCGCCTGTTTAGCGGGCCGCGACGGACGGGCCCCATGAAAGCTGGCGACGAGCTCCCGAAAACAAAACACCATCAAAACATCACACTCAAGAACCCCCCCCGACGAATTTCGCAACGCTGGTAGACCGTAAACCGGCGCAATGCAGCGAGAAAATCGCTCTCGGGACCCCGAGGGCTCTCGCCGCCGGTGGTACGAGTCTCGCGACCGCGATCCCAGAGATCAGGGAGATTCGCGTCAGCAACCATCGCTGCCACCACAACAACAATCACAATATCCCCAACAACCAGTCCCGCAAATGTATCAACAACACTCTCAGCAACGAGTATATGACCCGCAACGTTATGAACAATCTCCAATGTATCAACAATCACCGCAGTATCCGCAATTTCCACCACCTCCTCAGCAATATCAACAATCGCAACGTTACTTCAGCGCGCCGCCTCAGTCGGTGCCTGAATATAATAGCCCTTATCAACCGCAGCATAATTCACAACGACCACAGACACCCTCAAGTGTTTTCTCGTCCTCAAGTGACACATCGACATCGCTATTAGATATCTCGCGATACAAGGACACGAAACAGTTTGGTGGTGTTTTTGGTACATTTTTCAAGGCGCCTTCAGACCGTGTCAAACAACGTCTCCACAGAAAGAAGAAGCAGAAGCGCCGTGTGCTTTACTTTGGTAATTCATCATCCTCTTCTGTGAACTCTGACCTAGCCTACGGACAGGGATACGTCCGGCAACCAAAAAGCCGTACCCTGAGCCCCCGAAGTCAAAGCCGTGCCTCTGGTCAAGGCTATACCTTTTCTCCAGGTCATGGCCCGAGTCAAGGACATCGTCGGCGCAGCTCTGGGGGGTCTGATCGCGCATCGCGGCCGACTCCTCGGAAGAAGACCGCCGATGAAGAGATAATGGCCCTTGGCCAGCAACTCTCTGACTTAGCGCGGCGGTCCAAGGAAGACGAGCAACGCCTATCCAGCCGAGGATCAGGCAAGGGTAAGGCGGCTGCTCTGGGACTTGCGGCCGGCGCAGCCGGCGCAGCTATGGCATCTGGTTATGGCCGACAGAAACATGGCTCACGGGGATTGGGTAGCTCAAAGCAGCGCGTCGACACTTCGGATGATGACTCAGACTGGGAGGATGCCTCAGACGATGAGTCGTCTAGTAGTGATGACGCTGGCTCAGCTGCCGACTCAGAGCTTGCATATGGCATTGTTGGCGAATCTATCAAGCCCGCAGTCGGTGCCGCAGCAGTCGCAGGAAGTGCAGCAGCCACAACCGCTATGGCTGGCTCTAGAAAACCCTCAGGTCAAAGCCCAGCGTTTGACTACCGGCGATATGGAGACCGGGGTTCTATCGTTGACCCCCGCCTCTTCGGCCCCTACAACTCTCTTCGAGGCTCAATTAATACTCCGTGTGGCTTCCGGGATGACGAACAGGCTGCTGCATACCGCCGCGACTCTGCTAGCCTAGAAACTGGTGGACCAATCCAGATGCGAGATGTGTATCCCGTTCCTACCTCTGATCCCAACCGATTTGACGGAGGACGATTTTCAACGTCCGACAGGCGCCAGGATTCTTCAACTCGACCTGCGCCGGTTCCCCTGCAACAGCCGGTCCCCAAGCAGGCGGTTTCATCAAAAGTTTATAATGCAGAAAAACTTGATGACATAAACCGTAGGGAATCTCGGCAGCGCAAATCCGAACAGCCTGATGAAAAGGGTTGGGGCGGAGTTGCTACCGCTGGTCTTGCAGCAGCAGCGGTCGGTGCGGCCATGGCAGCTTCATCATCTTCGCGAAAAGACAATCGCGAGAATCGTGATGCGAAGAAGCATGACCGTGATGACCTGGACCGCCGTGAGCAAAAGCGCATCGACCTGGAGCGCCAGAGAGCCCTAGAAGCGGAGGAGCAAAAACTCAAGGAGCTCGAGCATCAAAAAGCCCAAGATCCGGAACGCCAGAGGCTTGACTGGGAACGACGCCTGGCCCACCACACCCGGCGACAGGAGACATTGGAGAATGAGCGTGAACGAAATGTGAAATGGGAACGTGACTACCGAGGATCGGATCCTGAGCCTATCTTCCCCAAGTATAATGATGAGCGAAAATCTTCACGACATGATGATGATGACGATACCCCCACGGATAGAACGGAGAAGAAGAATGTTGATGTTATAATTGCGTCTCAAAGGGATCAGGGCGAAGGTGGAGCCTTCCGTATTGAATCGGGGCCGGAGTTCCAAGTGTTGCGTGAGCCCGTTGTCCAAGCTGACAATAGCGAGCGTGATGCGACTCAAGATGGTCGCGACCTTCCTCTGCCTGTCGGTGCTGGTCATCGCTCTCTAAGCGACCCAACTCAATCTGCACATGAGGCCATCGATCCCTTCCAGTATCAAGTTGCGGATGATGCATTCACCATGTCTCAAACAACCACACCTGGCCGCCCCCTTACCCCTAATGTTGTCACCATTGAGCGCGAGCCCAATTTCGACGACTCACCGCCAAGTACTTCAGCAGCCGACGCTCGGTTAAGCCGACGAGACTCGTTCGAGATTGAGCGTATGGTTGACGAGTACCGTCGGGAGGCTCAAGAATCATCACAACGTCACGATACTCAAGCTGCTCATGAGTTCGAAGAGGATGAGCGAAAGGCCAAATCTATTCTTGATGAGGCCAAACATGCCACGATTCCTGTTGCAGCTGCCGCAATAGCATCCGCCGTTGCAGTCGAACATGAGCGCTCCCAAGAGCACAAAAACCGTGGTTACCCGAGCAACAGATCTCAAGATAGCTCAAGAGGTCGCAAGGATACTGTGCAGGAGGAAGCAGACAGGTACTACCGTGAGGCCTGCATCGCCCGAAAAATTGCCTCCGACGAACTACGATCTCGAAGTGCATCCCCCGAGCGATCTGTCGTCGACAAGTGGCAAGAAGATAAGAATGATCCATTCACGATTGTCACACCGCCGACCATGGAAGACAAGCACCCGGATAATAACATGTTTGATGGACCAGATGCAGATGTGAAGATTGATAACAAGATATATCCCCGGGAAGAGCGCCATTTCCGAAACCTGGGTGACAATTCTTCCGCTTTTGTGTTGAGGTCAAGAGAGCCTTCACGAGAGCGTCCTGTCCTCAATCTGATATATCCTACCCCTGCCACAAGTCGCCAACATACGCCAGTCCCTCGAGCGCGAGGTACAAGACAGGCGGATGACGGAGTACCCACGCCTGACGATGTCAGCATTGGACCTAAGGGTGAGATCATCTCTGCTAGCGAACCCGTCTCTGTTGCCAAATCTGTCAGCTGGGGCGAGAATGAGACGAAGAGCTTTGATGTAGACACGCCAGAGAACCGAAGCGATTCCGACAATTACTTTCCTACTGATAAATCATCCGATAAGCCCAGGCCGAAGCTAAACAAGGCGAGCCGCTGGGGTATTCTTGCCGCGGCACTGGCTGGTAGCAGCGCCGAGCCACATAACGAACCTGATATTGTAGTGCCATCCAAGAACTCAGATGTCCCCAGAAGCTTTCCGGATGAAGCAAGCAGAGATATCTCTGTTCACAGGGTTGAAGACGTTTCCGGTGGCGATATAACACACGAACCTCCAATTCCTGGGCCCAAGCCTCCAAGCCCACATCCTCAACAGATGCCTGGCGGCTTTGCAGATGACTTTGAGTTTGCTGCTACTCTTGCTGCGGGCCTGAAGGATACTGGCTTCAACCCCGACATTGTCATTGATGATCCCTCCTACAGTCGGCGTGACTCTCCTCCAGGGGTCCAAGAGGCAAACGGTGACTCTCATGGCAGCACAAATGGCAATTCCTGGTACAAACGACCTTACGCCGAGGTCATTCCCGAGCCCAGAAATGATAACGTTCCGAAACTTCTCCCCGAGCAAGGCTTTGTTCTCGGGGAGGTTGAGACCCCTCAGGAAGTGCCTTCTGTTCGCTACGAAGGCGAGCGCGACATCAAGCCAGACTCGCCAAAGCCTGAAGACGTGCCAATTCCTCGCGACAGTTCTGATACTCCAAAGTTGAGCAAGCGAGAACAGCGCAAGCGAGACAAGTCTGACGTTGTTGTTGTTCAGGATGATGGAAAGATTGAGAACGTCAAAGCGGAGCCGTCACCTTTAAGGGAGATTGGCGAAGAGGTATGGGAAGATACCACTCGCAAGAGAGGAAAGAAGGATCGCAAGGGCCGCGATTTTGATGACATGAGCCCGAGAACTTCTTCTATCGATCACTACGCAAGCTCGTCCCGCGACGCCCCAGATCATGATCTTGAATCGAACAACAGTCTTGCAGACCACGATCGCAGCCAGAGCTTCAACGCTGCGGATATCGCCAAGGTGGCTGTGCCAGCCCTCGCCTTGGGTGCCCTTGCCTCCTCAAGTTCAAGAAACACACCCTCTCGTGACGTTCGCTCCGAAGACGAGCAAGACGTTCCCAAGAAGTCGCACAAGCATTGGAATGACGACGATTACTATGACGACGACAGATCTCGCGTCTCCGCCCCTGTGAAGCCTTCGCACCATCGCCATTCATCTCGAGACGTATCCTCCCGGGACGTTCGATCAGACGATGAGCGGGAAGATCACAGGCATTCAAGCAAGCATAGGAAGGACCGCGATTCTCGCGACGATACCAGATACCGAGGTTCTTCTACACTGGACCCCACTGATCGACGGTCCGCACGACGAGGAGCATCTCGAGATCGTTCAAGGGACCGTTCAAGAGATCATAGGTCTAGAGAAAGGTCTAGAGATAGGCCTAGAGACAGGTCAAGGGATAGAACAAGAGATCGATCCCGAGATCGATCTCATCACAGAAGGTCTGATGATGATGAGAGGCCAAAAAGATCGAAGCGTCACTCCTACGGCCATGACTCGCCAACCCGGTCATTAGCAGCCTCCGAAATATCTGTTGGCAGTTCAAGCAGCAAGAGAAGTAAGAAGTCGAAACGAAGGAGTGGAGCCGAAGAAGACTTCGACGACAACAGAGAGAGCCCATCAGATCGAAGACGTGACTTCTTTGACGACCGAGATGTTAGCTCTGTCGTATCTGAGTCACGTGGAGATGACCGTCGGCGCGAGAGCGGACATAGACGCAAGTCTTCGCGTTACGATGATGACGACGTGAAATCAGTTGCGTCCATGCCTGGCTCGTCTCGCCGGGACAGGGAGTACAAAGAACGTAGAACTCCTGAGAAGCGACCAAGCAGTAGTGTTCTTTCTAGCCTCTTCAAATCACGCAAGGACAAGAAGGATTCTTTTTTAGATAATGCCGGCACCCTTGGCGCGGGTGTCGGCTTAGCGAGTGCAGCGGCCATTGTTGCGTCTGATGCTGCTCGTTCCAACGCCGCCGATACCTCATCAGATCACGAGAATTCTGTCTCTCGTGATGGCCGCCCTCGTGCGCGCAGCTTCGAACTGGTTGACCCCGAAGTCGTGCCCCGCGTTATCAAACCAGCCATTGACCCTCAATATGGCGATCTCCTTCCGCTACCTCCCAGTGAACCAACCAGCCCTTCTTCTGGTCCGGAGGAACTACCTCCTCTTCCTGACAGCAGGCCTGATACCCCCCCAGAGGAGCGTATTATCCGACGAGATTCGCGGACTCATCAACGACGCCGTAGCGTTTTTGACACGCCCACGAAATCACCCAGTCGAACCGCTGTTCCTATCGCCCTTCGTTTGGGTAACAGGTCAAATCCCGCCTCTCCTGTTAGCTTCAAGGCATCCCCCGCTAGTTCGCCTATCACGTCTCATTCGGATGCCGTGGTCATGTCAAGGCGAGCAGCTCGACCAACTTCCTGGGACAACAGTCGAGAAATCATGCCTCTGTATCTTCTTGAACACTCACGACACCAACAACCAACAACTGGCTCAGTGCTACCTGCGCTCCCACCCAGTGAGCCTAGCGAGACTTCTGCAAGGAACTCACCCGAATCCGAGTTCCTCAAGCATAGTGACGATTATTTCGGCTCTGGACTTGACTTTACTGGGCCTGATCTTCGTGTTGACACCAAGCTCTCGGAGCAGCATCCCAAGGACTCTGTCGCAGGATCTCAGGAAACAACGCCTCGCGCAGAGTTCATGCCCATGCTTCCAGGCCTTCTCCCTTCTGATGCTGCCGAAGAGCATGCGAAGGAACCCACGACTCATCTCCCGATGTCTGTGGAAACCATCAATAAGGATATGGAAACCGACGTCTCCTCTGCTTCACCATTGCCTTTTAACGCTTCTGCTGTGGCTGTTCCTGCCGCCTTGGCTACTCCTGCTTTCTTCGAAAGCCAGAAACGCACTGACTCGCCCGCAGACAAAACGGATGACCTCACATCTCCTGATGGGCATTTCTCGGACGCTCTCGAGGGCCGCTCAGAGCAGATATCACCAGGAGAAGCTGTTCTCAAATCTCTCGCTGCCAATCTGCTCATAGAGCCTTCTTCTCGATCTGTCACCGAGCCTGTTGTCGTGCCCGTCACTGAGCCCGTCACTGAGTCTATTACTGATCCTATTACTGAGCCCGTTACCGACGCTATGACTGAGACTGCACCTAATTCTTCTGCAATTTCTGCCGAGGTTACCACATTCAAGGAATCCGCAACTCCCGAACAAGATGAAGTTGCTGTTGCCACTAACGAAGCCCTCGAGCCTATTCTTGCAGACTTGTTGGTAGAGGATAACACCCGAGGACTCGCAGTTGGGCCTTTAGTTGAGGATGTCACAGCACTGTCTCCAGAATTTTTGTCACAACCAGTCGAAGAGGCAGCCCCTGAGACAGTTGAGCCTTCCAATGACCGGAAAACCAAAACTGCTATCGACACTACTTACGAAACTCCAGAACTCATCAGTGCGCCGGACAGCATATCTCTCACAGAACCCATTGCTGAAGATGTCTCAGTAAGTGGTTCCACGACGAAGTCCGCGGCTCAGCCTATGGAAGAAGAACGAATTACCGATACTGCTCGCGACATTACTACCGGCGTGACCAACCCTATTACCGAGCCTCAATCGGTAGCAGCTATTGGCGCCCATACTGAGCCTGCTACTGAAGACCCGCAAACACCGTTCGTAAAGCCTGAGGATGCCGTCGCCCAGCGTGCAGAAAATGAGATTACCACTGAAGAGTGGTCAAACATGAACGCAAAGGACAGGAAAAACATGAAGAAAAAGCTTAAGAAGAAAGGACTTGAACCGATCATTCAAGATTCATTCGACATTCCAGTCCTCGCTACCAGGAAGGATGACCATGCCGTCCCAGGCGACGAAGCTGCCGCAGTGAATGAATCTTCTGAAACAAAGCCGGCTGTGGATGAATCCGAGCCCACCCACGAATCTACACCCCAGCCCTCTGAGGATCCTTCTATCGACCCATTCGCCACTGAAGAAGTCGTGAAACCCCAAGAGCCTACGGCTTCGCATCAGGAACAGCACACGACCGCACGTTCTGAAGAGGCACAGGATGTCGTTGAGCAAAACAAACCAGTCGATTCGAACTCATTGGCGGACCGAGAAGCGGAAGAGTCACTAAGAGGGCTAGACAACGCCATTGAATCTGTGGTACCACTAATTGAGCCTGAACCCGTAATCGAATCCTCTGCCAATGCTCAAGCTGCCACGGAGGCGACTTCCAACACCGCTTCAGCTATTGCTGAAACGGCCCCCGAAGAGCAACCAGTGTCTCCATCCAAGAGTAAGAAGAAAAAGAAGAAGAGCAAGACGCAGCAGCCATCAGAAGAGGAAGCAACTCCTGTAGAACCAACAATCACTGAAGTTGAAGGCACAGCTCCAGTTGAAATCCCTGAAGCTGAAAAAGATGCCTTTGATGCCTGGACAGAGCCAGTCGCGCCCACTGAACCCCCCGGTGAATCATCCGAAACAGTTGCTCATGGTGACTCAGGTTCTATAGTAGAACCACTCCCAGAGGTCCCTGTTGAGCCTGCTGATGCAGATGCATTCGATGCTTGGGCCCAACCAGATACCATGACTGAGAACGTAGATGCTCCGGAGAAGGCACTGGACAAATCTACAAAAACTTCTGACCCGGCTTCTGAAGCCCCGATTGTATCAACACAGGCTGACAGCGCCGCTAACACCAAGTCAAAGAAGAAGAAAAAGAAGAAGAAGGGCGCTAAAGCCGATGATGAGCCAGCGGTGGAGAAACAAGGCGTGCCTCAAACAGGGGAACCTCTTCAAATTGAGGAAGCTGGAGACAATGAAGCGATTCAGGATACCAACAAGAGTTTGGTGGAAGAGCCACCCGTTCTGGTAGCTGTGACTAATCCTGAGCCCGCCGATGTTGCTCAAGACAATGAAGCCTCGGAATCACAGCCTGTTTTGTTATCAAAAGACGATGATCAAGTTCTTGATCGTGGAAAGTCTTCTCCAGTCGAGGCTCCTGAGCCTGACGATCCAGAGTCTAAAGGTGATGTGGACTATCATCCGTCCGCTGGTGGTCTTCACACTCCCGCCAAAGATGCACGAAAAGACAGACAAAGCCAAGGATACTTTCCATCTGCCCTTCGTGCACTTCCCGCCACGGCTGGAATCTCTGCTTTCAAGAGGATGTGGGGATTCCGGGACCAAGCGCAAGCGCAGTCACAGAATAAATCGCGCGAACCTCAACCTGATGCTCAGACCCAGCCTGATGTAGTAAGTGCTGACAAGTCAGCGGCAACAGACACCAAGTCTGATATTACTACACCGAGACTCGATCGTGACGCTCCCGGGGATAATGAGCCTGCTAGAGTAAGCGCTGAAAACCCAGAAGTTGCCGACATCGAGCCAGATGTTCCCGCTGCAGACACCGCTCCCGATACGGATGTCAACAAAGCGGCTCGCGCCACATTAGAGCCCCATATTTCTGAACCACTCTTCTCGCAAGGAGATCCGCCGGCAGACGAATCTCAAGGAACTTCTTTTGGACTGGAGTCTTCCCAGGTCGATGAATCAGTTAAAGCCACCGAAGATGCCAATGATGGCATTCCTGCTGAGGATGAAGTAACAACCACCCTGGACACACAGTCCACCGAGACCACCCCGGTCTCGGTTGCTGAGGAGGCATCCGCCGAAACGTTAGAAGACAATGGCACAAGTCCTCCGGCGACAAGCGTGGTGGAAGCAGCAAGGGCTACTGAAGTCGGGACCGATGAAATCAAGCAAGACCCCTCCACAACAATTGGGGGTGATGACGCTAAGTCTCCGGCAAACGAGACCACCGAAGCTACCTATGAGGATTCAACGAAACCAGCTGAGGCTGGTCTTAGCCAGCTTGTCAAAGAAGAACCTATCAATCCAGCAGAGGACGACGATACGAGACTTGCCGAAACAAGCCCAGAAGTGAGCACAAAGCCTGTCGAAGCCAGCACTGAAGAAGTGCCTAAAGAAGATGCCAGCAAGACAACTGAAGGAGAAAGTGCGAAGTCCAGTGTGGAAACAACTAGCGAAAATATCGAAGCCGACGCAACGGGATCGAAGAGGAAGGCGAAGAAGAACAAGAAGAAAAAGAAGAACCAAGCTAGCCAGGATGAGGCTCCCGAGGAAGAGAACAAAGACATTGCCAAGCACGTTGAAATCAGCCAGGAAGTACCAGGTGGCGAAACAGCAGTAGAGTCTGGCAGAAAGACCCTTGAAATTCCGGTGCTAGATCCCATGGTTGAAACTTCTGGCCCTGTTGTTGAAAATGCTCTTGTTGATCAGAAGCCTGAAGACGAGTCGACACATGGCATAGTAGACGAACCAAGAATCAAGCATCAACCACAGTTTGATGATAGGTCGGTTGAGAATGAACCTCAAGAGCAGCCACCGTTGGATACTGTTTCAGTGGAACCGCAAACTAGAGAACGGTTGCAGACTGATGATCAGTTAGCCGAGAACGGGCGCAAGGAACGGCCACCGAGTGACGCTGAGCCGACTGAACCTGAAGTCAAAGAACAATCACAGACTGATGACCACTCAGCGGAGCATCACGTTCCGGATCAATCTTCGGCCGGAGAAGAGCCAACTAAACCTGAGGTGGAAGAGTTGGCGCACATGAATGACGAATCACCTGAATCTGGGCTAAAGGAACAGCCTCAAGCCAATGGCGAGCCATCTCAGCCTGAAGTTGAAGAAGAGCCCCAAATGGGTGACGGACCGGCCGAGGCTGTGGCTAAGGAACGATCGCAAACCGATCTCCCAATGGGGCCTGATACCGAAGCACAGGCACCCACATTTGGCAAATCCACTGACCCTGATGTTAAGGATGAATCACAAACAGCAGACATATCAGTTGGGCCTGAAACAAGAGACGAAGCACAAAGTGAGAAGCCAGTGGACGAACAGCCACTAAAAGAACTACCACCGACCGCTGATGATCTTGCCCCCACATTTACTCTTGATGAAGTCCTGCCTTCAGAGAGATCAGATACTCATCCTCAGGAAGTGGAAGCCGCTGGGGAAAAGCCCTCTCTCGCAGTTGAGGATGCTGAAGCAGAGAGCGAGAAGGCAGAGATCGAAACCCTTCTCGAGAAGAAGGCGAGGAGGAATGGACGCCTTTTGAAGAAGGATCAAACACGTCTTACTGCCCTTGAAGAGAGTGCCGCTCGAAGGCTAGCGTCACCAGTCGTCCCTGAAGTCGAAGAGCCAGTTTCTGAGAAACCGATGGACCTCAGCAATACCGATGGACCCGCTCAGGAGTCTGAAACAAGCGACATATCAAAGAAGGCCGAGGGTACTCTGGACGATGACAACCGTCACCCGAAGGAGGAAGTGCCTTCTGCCAGACCTCCGGATGTCAGTGAAGTCCGCGCCAATGAAATTTCTACTGAAAGTGAGGCTCGAGATGCTAGTCAGCCGACTGAGATCACTGATGCGGAAATGTCTCTGCCGGTTGTTGAAGGGACCGAGGAAAGCATTGATGTCGTTGACACAGTTGTGACTGCTGAGCCTCAAGATGCTATAGCAGCTCCTGAAGGCGAAATTTCAGAGCTGGCAAGCACCAAGAAGTCTAAGAAAAAGAAAAAGAAGAAATCGGTACCTCTCATTGAGAACGAGGAAGTTCAAGATGCAGCAACACAGAACAGCGAATCGCCTGTTTTAGTATCCGAACCTGAGCGCCTGGATCAGCCTACAGCCAGTGTCAACGAAGTGCCAGTTGCCGAACCTGTTTCCCAAACCTTAGTTTCCGAGGAGCCGTCAAATGACGTGCCATCAAATGACGTGCCATCAGATGATGCTGAACAGCCCGACATCCCTGCTGTGAGCCATCTCTTGGAGCCTACAACCGAGAGTACGGCCATTGAAAGCCAGCTTGAAGCAACTTCGGCTGCTATTGTGGAAGAGGCCGAGCCAGAGACCTCATCTGATAAGAAGAGCAAGAAAAAGAAGAAGAAGAAGAAGAATGCCTCTTCTGACGAGCCAGAGAAGCAGCCTGAAGCCGAGCCTACACCCCAAGAACCTTCCGAGTCAACTTCTGGAGATTTGATCTCTGATAATGCCAAGAACTCTGCCTCGCAAGAAGCAAACTCCGACGTTGCCCAGACTGCGGAGTCAAGCGGCATTGAACCCACAGAGACGCCTGTCCCTCAAGATGAGCCGTCGCCTCCTATTGAGTCGGAAGTGACAAACACTATCGAGACTGCCCCAATAGATAATGAGCAGACACAGCCAGCTGATGCCAAGACCATCGTAGAAACCCCTTCTGCCCAGGAACCTACACCAGCCACCGAGAGGCCTGATATCGCAGCACCCGATGAACCTCCCTCCGAAAATCCTCCGAACGTCGAGGACCCCGATTCACCGGCGAAACTGTCAAAGAAGGACAAGAAGAAGAAGAAAAAGGCCGAAAAGAAGAAAGCTGCTCTTGAAGAAACTCAGCAAACTGAGACTGAGCCTGGCCTTGCTACTACTTCTCGGAATGTTGAAGATTCAGCCGATCCTGGAATCAATGCTCCAGCCGAAAATCCTCAAGACACGCACGATGAGACCCCTAAACAGACCGATGAAAACGAGACACCTGACACAGCGATTCCTTTGGAGGATAAAATGACTCCTCTAGCCGACGATATCAATGTACCAGATACCGGAAATTCCGGAGAGCTTCCAAGCGAAGAACCAGCTGGTCCTGAAGACGAGCGGGGTGGGTTTAGCCTCAGTCAATCCCAGACCGACCAAAAGAAGAAGGCTAAAGACAACGATTTTGAAATCCTGCAGAACCCCGAGACCAACCGTCCAACGGAGCCGGAGACGATTCCGGATCCGGAAAAGCAGGACGTCGCCGCCGCCGCCGTGGATGAGGCCCAGAGCCAAGGATCTACCGAGGGTACAAAACGGAAGGAGGACAAGAGCATAGCTGGTGATCTTGAAGCCTCTGTCGAGCCCGAGACGAAGCTGGAGCCGGAATCGGAACTGGGACAGGAACTAGAAGACAATAAGGAGTTTGCTGGCTTGTCAAAAAAACAGATCAAAAAGTTGAAGAAAGCTAAGGCTCTGGCTGCCTTGGACTCCTCATCCAAACTACAGACGCCCAAGGGAACCGAAGCCTCAGAAGAGGTAACATCAGAACCTTCGGCTGAAGCTGGATTGGAGTCTGAACCAAAGCCCCAGGTTCAAACCGAGCCTGTTGCTCCAAGCCCCACCGAGGCAGACCCAGAGCCTGACTTTCAGATTGAGAAAGAAACACTCCCGGAGATTGAGGAGATTGTACCTATAATTGAGCCTGTCATTGAAGCTGAATCCGAGTCCAAAAACGAGACTCAATCTCTGGACAACACCAATATTCACTCTGCGACTGGACAAGCCATTGCTGAGCCTGAAGCTGATGCCGACATCCAGGCATCACAACTCGAATCTAAGCAACAGACAGCCCCCGGACAGGATATCATTGTTCCTGCACTGGAGGTTGATTCTGAAGATAAAGCCGTTAATCATGGTAAAGAGCCAATTACTAATAGTACAGTTGAGCAGAAGAGCGCGGTGGGAACAGATGACTCATTAGAATACTGGGCTCTGCCAAGACAGACACTTAAAGAGCCTATTGATACGATTGAAGTCTCTGGCTCAAAAGCTGAGGTGGAAAAGGAGGCCGATGTCGCAGCCAAGCTAAATTTCGCGGAAGAGCTCATTCAAGATCCCTCACCCTCTTTCGAAAGGAAGAATGAGATGAGAGACAGCACATATGCCAGGCTATCCGAGGAAGCTGCTGCTTCGACGGTGCTCGAGTCTTCTTTGTCCATTGAGAATGTATCGACAGACGCACCTCTCGAATCCGCGGATGAAGTTGCCCTAGGACAAGCCACTGATGATAACATTGAGTCTCTTCCGCAGCTGTCTCGAGCTTCTGCAGAACCCTCTTCAGAGCTCGACTCCGTCAGTGGGAACACTGATTTTCTACGTGGCACCAAAAAAGGCAAGCCAGATCACACCCGGGAGCTCAGTGTCACAAATATAGCTGCTTCTGATATCATTGCCTATGATGCCTTCATCTCCTCACCACAGCAGATTGCAATGAAGGCAGCCGAGCAATCTCCCTTAGACATAGAGTCTCTTGAGGCCCACCCCTCGCCGCCGGGCACTACTGAACAAGCGCCTGAGTGTCTGGAAATCTTAGATATTCCCGCCCAGCCCAAGTTGGCGAACCCTGCTTCTCAGGCTCATGAGGAGCCGCATACTCTGCCTATCCCGCTCACCGTTGATGCGGGTATTAGTGCTTCCAGTCCAGAGATAGCGCCTACAGCTACTTCTGTACTTTTCAAGAATTCAGCAGACCCTGAAAGTTTGTCTCGCGCAGAGAAAAAGAAGTTGAAGAAAAAGAACAAGCAGAAGGCTGTCAATGAAGATGCCGAGGAGGCGGAGGAGCCAAGCAAACCCGTCGACGTCGACACCCCTTCAAACCTTGCAGTCGTTCATGAATTGATGACACCTGCAAACCCTCCAGCAAACTCCGTAATTAGTGCTGCATCCACGTCTGAACCAGGGGTAGGCTTGGGAGCCTCTGATTCCTCTGCATCTGCCGTGGAATCCAAACCAATGATTCCTCAGATTGCTGTCGACGTAGAAAATGAGAAACAAGACAGATTTACGACGGAGAGGACAACAGAACCCACTTCTGAACCATCCTCTAGGCCCGCTACTTCTGAAGGCAAAATCAAAGCATCGGATGGTGTAGGCAGCCTAGGATCCGAACCAGTCAATGAGGCCGATGAAAACCAAGTGGTCGGGGATCTTGCGACGGCGTTTCCGACCTCTCAACAGATACCAGGAGCGACTATTGATCTAGCCTCTTGTGAACGTGAGGTTGTTGAACCTTCTCCTGGCCGTGATTTCAGTGCGCCCGAGAAGATTTCACCTGATTCTCCAAACCAGGGCATTGATACTACAGGCGGGAAACATCCTCAATCCTCAGGCCCTCAACGAGCTGAGAATGAGTTTACTACCGAAGAGTGGGATGCCTTCTCTTCCAAAGACAGGAAGAACATGAAAAAGAAGTTAAGAAAGATGGGTCTTGACCCAATCATTCAGGCTTCTTTTGAGCCGACCCATTCAATTGGCAAACCTCTGCCCGAAGTTGTGTCCGAAACGAGCCCTTCCATATCTCAAATCGAGCCAGTTAGTGCCGAAAGTAGCGGACAACCTGCGCAAGATCTGGAGGCGTCAAGGGCAGTGTCACCCCACGAAGGCGAGAACAGCATCTCTACTAGTAAAGATAATACTGGGAAGGGAACGGCCTTCGAAATTGGCAATGACCCGGATAAGTCAATTGAGCCTGCACCAGAACCTCGGGATACCCACGAGCGGTTTTTCGTAGACGCAGCACCTGCACCTGAGACACGATCAATCCGTGAGACTGAGCTGGATCAACAAAAGCCGCTGGGCGGTGGTACTAAACATTCTGCGATGCAGAAAACCAAGAGGGAAATGAGCAACGACACAAAGATGGATGACGACGTTTGCGCTTTGACCGAGACACAAATCGTGGCAGAGACACCCATGTTTTCTGAAGACGATCAACACGCGCCTGATGCGCAGGAAGACGTCCATGGTTCTCTGCTGCCTGAGAACGCAAACATACAGGAGCCGGGAAGCGATGGCGCACCAATTCCATCAACTATCGCGCCAAAGTGGGAATCACCACCACAGAGCAAGCCAAATCAAGAAGTGAAAACAGAGCAGGTCACTAGCCAAGCATCCTCGACTCCAGACTTAGAACACTCGTCCACAGATATTCCAGAGATCGATGCGGGGCTTGTCAGCGCTACATGTGCCGTAGAGACGCCGACACAACAGGAAATACGGGAAGCCAGAGATGAAGTGGCACCAGCTCTAGCATCTGACAAAAAGTCAGAGGAGAGTAAGGAGACCGGGGAACACCAGGAGTCTGCCCTTGTACCAGCAGAGAGTTTCACATACGGCGATGAGCCAGCCGATTCTGCTGGGGTTGATACGGACTACGAAGCCTACCTTCCTGCTGCTGAGCTTGCTCAAAAGCATCAAATTGACAACAATTATGGTGCGGTCATATTCGCTCCATCAACAGATCACCCCCCAACCATGATTGAACATCCAGCACTTGGCGTCCCACAAGAATCTCCCGAACAAGCGATGAGCCTTGATTTGGCTGAAACTAGCAATGCTGATAACTCTGCCCAGGCTTCCAGGTCCCAACTGGACACCGAAGAAAACTCTGGCCCACGAGTCATTCCTGTCGAAGAGTCTGATGAATCTATGCACACAGGCGCACCTTCAACTTTAACGGATATGGAGTCGTCTGAGTCGACAGAACCTCGGCACGATGCCACCACACGATCAGCGATTAAGGCCCCTGATTCAAGAACCGACACATTAAATGTCTCTCCATCTGATGCACAGGCCGAGATGTTCCAGGGAGATATTGTCAGTATCAGGCGAGGCGACGAGAGTGTCACTCCTTCAGAGAAGAAAGAAAAGAAGCAGCCTTTGCCGAATTCATCCATTGCTGCTCTTATACTAAGCAATGCCAACGAAGAGTGTGCAGTCTTGGACGATGCCCAAACACAACGGGAGATTCAAAACCAGCCAAAGCCTGCTGATGGAATATTGAGCGATCTTCATGAAACCCAACCAGAAACCGGACTTCTCACCGTTGATCAGGTTGGGATCGATAACAGAGCAGCACCAGCCAAGTCGGGTACTATCTTCCTGGAGCCGGAATCACCATACGTACTAAAGCCTACAACAGCCGCAGCTGAGATCGAGAGTAACTGTCACCCCGGTGTGCCTGACGAATCAACTGTACCACCAAAGCGAATCGGAGAAGCAACTCAGATGGAAGATGCAACTAAACTGCACTTCCAGAAGGACAAGAATATGAAGACGAGCCACGCTTCGGAGGCGTTAATGACAGGAGAGAAAACTTCCCCAGACCTAGCAAGCCGGACGCACACCGAGTTCCCCCGAGTTTCTGACAGCATATCGATTCTGGATGATTCAAAACTGGACGATAGTGCCCAAGATGTTGTGCCGAACCTCGTACATGTGCCTGAGACCCCAGGGCCAGGCCAGGCATCACGTCAGGCCACAGAAGGAAAGCAATACCTCGAAAACAAATACAAGGATGGCCCTATTGTTGATTCAACTGTCGCCGAGAAGGAAAAGATGGGGTTCCATCTTCGAGATTTCAGTACTGAACACCCCACTGTCCAAACTGCACAAAGTCCTCCCCCCACGACAGGTAAATCTTCTACTTTTGGCAAAGGCGAGCCGTCGCTAGCGCAGGTTGAAGCAAATACATCTGTTGGGCCTTCACCAAGACAACTCTCTGAACCTTCGCCTGTTGCCGCAGAAGTTCCCGTTGTAAAGTTGGCCAAAAAGGAAAAGAAGAAGCAGAAGAAGAAGCAGAAGCAAGCGGATCATGAACCTGTCGAGGCAGCAAGAGAAATGCATCAAGGTGTGCTATCTGATCAAGTTGTTTCTGACCATCCTGTCAACAACCGTCTTCTCTCAGAAACGAATGCCCCAGTTTCCGAAGAGCTTGCGACGACGGCCGTGTCAGACGATTTACGGTCAATACTGATCAAGAAGGAACCCAGGAATAAGGAAGAAACAGACAAGCAGCCACAGGATGGTGATCTAATCCATACCAAGGTTTTTCAGCCCGGATTGGCAATCGAAAGTCAGCCAGATGCAGCCGTTCAAGTTGCATCAGGTCATGGAATAAGTGATAGAGCTCCTGCTCCGACCAAAGATGGTTCCATAGCACCAGAATCTCCAGTGGTAACTCCCACCGTGCGACATATCCCTGCAACTAGACTTGCACATGATACTGTGGGCAAGGATGCGGAAATGACACCAGCTTCCGCGAGCCATTCCATTACGCCAAGGTCAGAGGAGACCAGGTCGAGTGAAGATGCACGCTACAGAGGCATGGCCTCCGAGGAAAGAACCAGTCCCTCCAATGGGCCACCAAGTTTGACTGCGACAGTGACAGAGCCGCGTGACACCAAATCTATTGACAAGTTGTCGAAGAAGCAAAAGAAGAAAGCCCAGGAGTTAGGCTTGGAAGTTAGATCTGCTGAACCATCAGTCTCACCAGAGCACGCATCTGCCAGTGATCGAGATGCTCAGCTTTCACTTGCAAATGAGACAATACAGCTGAAAGAAACTGACAGATCAGCATCGCAAGTGGATGAACACCTACCACTCCAAGAGTATCCTAATATTGGAATTGCTGCTCCCCCTGTCATGTCTTCTCAAGAAGCTGGTCTACCCTCGCCTGAGGGCTGGACACACCCGCTTCCTTCATTTCCACAAGACCAGCTATCTGGAACGGATGATCTCTCGGTTGCATCGTTTCTTGCCCCAGTACAGCGTTCTGAACACGCTGCGTCTCAACCCCCAGGGGCAGGATCCGACACCCCATCAGCCTTCCATGCAAAAGAGGAAAAGAAGAGCCTGGGAGAATCCGAGCCGACTTCCATATCTCCGAAAGGATCTCCTGATGCTAACCCACAAGCCGTAAAGGAATCTACAGATCAGCTTGTACGCTCTTCAGAAGTTACAGCCGCCACTTCGGCGGTTTCGAAAGATGAACCAGGCCTGCATAAATCCAGCAAGCCCAGTACATCGACGTTTGCTGGAATGATTGCAGCCACTGCCGCAACGTTCAGCTCTGCCGTGTTCGGGGATTGGACAGAAGGCGACAAGAGTAAAGGCGCAAGAAAAGAAGAAAAGAAACCAGAAGGCGAGGATGGCACCAGGGAAGAAAGTAATAAGGAACCGCAGAATGGTAGGAAAGGCGCAACCAAAAGCTCAAATGACACCAGATTACCTGCGAGGGGTATTGACAAAAGTCCACTGGGAGAGAACCTGACGCACCGAGAAGTCCAGGATGTGAGGAGGAAGAAACCGGAAAAAGGCTTCGCTAGTGGTAGTGCTGACCACAAGGAAAGAAGTCACGACATTGCTACGGATGCTAAAGACAAGAGCGAACTGGCAGAAAGAAAACTAAAAGCTTCAAAGAAGTCAAATAATGTCACATCGTCTGTTGATGAGATGCTGTTCGATGCGCCAGGAAAGAATAGGCGCTCAGAGAGCGACGAAGGAACATCGGAAGTTCGTGGCACAGCTGAAGGTCCTTCGACCAAGCCGAAGAGAGAGCGCAAGTCAACTTCGCGGCGGTCATATGCAGAAACTTCAGACACGATGGAAAGTCCGGTGCTTGGCAAAGGAGAGTTGGAGCTGTTCAGAGGTTCCCCCAAGCCTCTTCTTCGGCGTGGATCTGACGTTGAGGAGCCTAAGGGCGGTCTATTACGAGAGGACAGCAAGACATTCACACCACTGATGGGAACGGAATCAGACATTAGTGATCTACGACGATCGCCAAGCAGACTCTTGGAGCCAGTCCCTGAGGTTCCCGAGGCCGAAGTTGAGCCAGCCAAGGATATATTCGCAACACCAAAAGCCAAACGCGACAGCGCTCCAGTTGGTGAGGCATTGAGCTTCCAGAGACGAAGTAGACGTTTGAGTGAAGAGGCACATCGTGACAGCGGATTTGGAGGAGAGTTATCAACTCTAAGGCAAAGCAAACCTTCAAGTCAAGAGGCTTTACGCGATAGTGGAGTGCATACCGAAGACTGGGCTGAAAGAGAAAGTCAAACACAGCCAGTTGCAGACCGCGCGGTGTTGCAAACTCCTGATCCACCGAGCGAGCGAAGACTGCGTCGATCTCCGCGAGGCACACCAGTGTTGCGAGAGCCTGCAGTACCAGGACCAACACCGGAGCCAGAAAAGAAGAAACAATATGGGGCTCTTACTCCAGCCGGCGCAGCTGTAGCCGCCGTTGCAGCGGGTGCGGGCTTAGCGGCAGCCCTACGAGGGGCTGAGCCTTCAACTCCAATTCCAACCACAAATTCCAACCCGACTTCATCACCAGTTTCTGGTCAGAGAAGCGCTTCAGACAATGCAACTCCTTCTCGTCGGTCAACACCTCGTCTTGAGGGTTCAGGACGTCGCACTGTCTCTAACACCAGCCTCTCTCGGCGTCGGACCCCGGAGCCACTTAAGTTGAGGCCTGATAGCCCAGGCATCAACCGCTCGTCAGGCACCCCCACACCACCGCTCCGCCGTGTTGACAAGCGAATGAGCAGTGATTTGCGGGCTCTACGTCAACAAAACACCACCGCCGCCGCGCCCGTCAGTTCCACGCCTGTCGCAAATGAGGGTCGCGCCCGTGCCAAGGATATGGCCGACGTCTATGTAAGTCTATCGCCAATATTTATCCCAATGTAATACGGCGCTAACAATAACAAAGGATGGCTTCGGTGAGGGTCGCATCGGCTCACCCCGATCGCCAACCCGGCCACACAGCATGCGCCGCCGACAAAGCATGCAGGTCCTCGAACTCGAGAATAAGGTCGAGCAGCTAATGGCCGAGAACCGAATGCTTGCAGAAGCCCGCGCTATGGCTGAGACGAGCCTTAGTCAACGAGCTGCCAGCAGTCTAGCCGATCGCGATGCCGAAATCGACAGTCTCAAGCAATCATTACAATTTCTTCAGAACGAAGTCTCCAGACTTACAGAAGTTAATGACGGTCTTGCAAGCGCCAATGCCGAGCTTGCAAGCAAAGACAATGGCCGTGTAACTGATCTTGAGAGCCGCAATGCCGTTGTCGCGCGTGAACTAGAAGAGGCTCGACGCGAAAAAGGCAACACCGAACAGTCCCTTGAAGTAAAGGACGCAGAAATTGCCGACCTTCGTGCCAAACTGAGTTCCGCCAAAGAGAAAATTCGTGACCTTCAGCGCCAGATTTTAGAAGCCAAGGCTGGCGACGACCATTTTCTCAACATCCGCGACGAGGATCATTTCGACCATCGTTGCCAACAACTTTGCTCTCATGTTCAGCAATGGGTGCTTCGGTTCTCCAAATTCTCTGATATGCGCGCTTGCCGCTTAACAAGCGAGATAAATGACGAGAAAACAATCGATCGACTCGACAACGCCGTTCTTGATGGATCCGACGTCGACGTTTATCTCCGGGACCGTGTGAAAAGACGCGATATCTTCATGTCCATGACCATGAACATGGTTTGGGAATTTGTCTTTACTCGCTATCTTTTTGGCATGGATAGAGAGCAGCGACAGAAGCTCAAGTCACTAGAGAAGCTGCTGACCGAGGTCGGCCCTATCGAAGCGGTACGCCAATGGCGCGCCGTTACCTTGACTTTACTGGCGAAGCGTGAAAGTTTCAAGCGCCAACGTGATCTGGATACAGAGGCTGTTGTTCAGGCTATCTTCCAGACACTATGCAAGATCCTCCCGCCACCATCAAACTTGGAGGATCAAATTCAATCTCAGCTCAGACGTGTCATGAGAGAGGCCGTTGGTCTCTCGATCGAGATGCGGACGCAAAAAGCTGAATACATGATGCTGCCGCCTTTGCGACCTGAATACGATGCGGATGGTGAACTTACTGCGACAGTTCAATTCAACGCATCGATGATGAACGAACGAAGCGGCAACATTACAACCTCGAATGAAGATCTTGAGGCTCAAGGTGCCATTGTTCGGGTTGTTCTTTTCCCACTTGTCGTCAAAAAGGGAGATGATAATGGCAAGGGCGACGAAGAGATAGTGGTATGCCCCGCACAGGTTCTTGTGCCCCGCTCCAAGGGTCTATTCGGTGGCGCAAGTGATGGTGGGAGCACTTCCATCGGCGCTCGGAGTCATATTAGTC